>JADDON010000588.1:0-53159 GCA_017140175.1 Fusarium staphyleae | reverse complement strand
AAAAGAGCCACTTATAGACATGGTCGCCCGTAATACCCATATGATGCACGACCCCAGCGACCGCACGAGCCACAAAAGCTCCATGGCCAGATCCATACAGCCAAAGCTCATCCTCGGGGCGTTCAAGGATAGTGCAGACGTCCTTGACGATGGCTTTGATAAGACTAGCCGTATCATCGCTGCTGGCAGCTTTGGACTTGAGACGTTCGCTCAGCCGAGGAGTGCTGCCAATAGCAGCTACATAGTACTTTGGAATCTGGGTAATAGGACGATCCGAGCTAACGACGCCCTCTTGAACCAGCTGCTTGAGTCGGTGAATGCTAGAAGAGTTTACTCCCTCTGTCTCTGAGATCACATCAGCAGGCATCCATAGCTCGGCCCGACCCGTAACGTTATTGTCTGAAGGTTGCCGCGATGTAACTCAAAACTTACTCTTATTCTCCTGTGCCTCGCACCCATCGACCAGGACCACTAATCGCTTTATCAGTCTCGCGTCTGGCATCTCAACGTGTACCCCTATTGAGAACGGCTAGTAGGGTCTTGAGATGATGTTACAGAGTACAGTTTGAATGAACGAGTTTAAGTACGTCAGAGATTATAAAACCGGGCGGGGAAGATGGCAGGCATTGTAAATTGGCGCCATCCTACGGCATAAGCGCGATTTCCTGAAGGAGCAAAGAAAGACGTAAGCAAGGCTGATTTACCAGCCCTGTGGGGCTGAAAACAACGAACAAAAGGGTATCATGTTCACCGAAAGTCCTATCAATAGTCTACGCTCATATGTAGGGAGTAATCGATGGCCAACTACTCCGTATAAGAAGCGAGGAAGTTAGGCTGGAGTGGTCAAATCGCAAATCCGCCTCCGCTTACATGGGCCACCACCGATTTGTCGGCTGTGAATACTGAGCCTCACAAAACAGATTTGTAGAGGCTATCCAAGGAGACAAACGAGGCATCTATGCTCAGGCCATTCGTTGACTCTTGTCGTCATTGGTATTCGAGGTTCATCATAGGGCATGCTATCAATATGGGCAGAATAGACACAATGACCGGTACATACGACCATACCCACTGGAAAATACGGGATCCCGTCTGCTCTCCCATAGTCAAGCCAGTGAGGGGCGGATTAGTAGTTGGGTCGGTGACGACCAGCGAATCCCCGCTGTTGTATGTTTTTTTGTTGTTATTCTAGATTATTTTTGCTTCCTCTGTGTTATGATATCTAACGTCAGGGGGGCCATACACGAACTGATTGATGTAAATGTTTTCTAGCCTTTAACTAGTGCTAACGAGGTTATATAAGGTCGCTCATTTCATAAAGCTGCCATCAACATGCTCCCGTTATAAAGGATGAGATTTCTTACTAGAATGTGAATCACAGGGGCTATAACAGCATAATCATTTGCTTGGAACAGTTGACTATACCAAGGTAGAATATAGACAGCAATTTGCTTAGCTTGGGGCAGAATGTGATACATTATCTGCCAAGCTGGATTGTATTGTAATTAGTCAATGAACACTTAAGTTACCCTATAGCAACGTCCATGATCAATTACCGATTACTATGTGCCGTAAGCCTCGAGACTAAACCGATATTTTGGGTCAATAGTTGTTTCCCAGCCTTCTATGCTTTCTTCATCTCAACTACGGACTTTGATCACTATAGTGTGGAGGCATTCGTGCTGTCCAATGTTTTCTAGTGGCAAAGAAGGGGTAGAGACAATGGATGTGTGTATGTTTACAGTCTGTATTCTCAATATAACACAATAGTATGACTATCAGTAACTTTCGACCTGCCAAGTCCATGTCGAGGTGTACTCCGTATTACAAGCGATATCAATGGAAATGAGCTAGTACAAACTAGGACCTCGAGATTGCATTGGTCCACTCTCAGGGCCGTGGACCCATAAAAGGGTCAGTCGCTCTCATTCGTCCATTTCCCCCTGCACAAGCCAGCCTGTCTCTAACTGGCAAACCCTCGGCTTCCTGCAACTGGACCTCATCAACTTAAACAGCCTCATAAACGGCCTTTTTCACGACTTGAAGCATACTTAAACTCGCATCTTTGACTGCCTCATGAGTGCGGTAGAAGGCTTCTAGAAGTGGCACTCCGTCACAATGCGTCGCGCCCTCAGTCTGCGCCTCGCCCTCCAGGCGCTGGCGATCAAGGTCTCAGCCAACCTCGTCGTCCAGCTCATCACCCACTGGAAGACGCCCGGCCAATCGACTTTCGACTGGCAGCAGGTTCTCGAGTTTGCAATCTATGGGTTTCTCGGGTCCCAGATCGGCAACATCATCCAGTTCGTCCTCGAAGACTGGTTCCCAACCGGCAGTGCCCAAGGGAGCGGCGACTTGCTGCCCAAGATCCAGGCAGACCCTAAGCAGCTGGAGGAGAAGAAGGACGATGACACGGCAATTCGTGGGCCGAAGAGGAGATGGTTCAGCATAAGCCCTGACATCATATGGCGCAACGTCCTGGCCAAGTTGGTTCTCGATCAAACCTTCGGCTTGTGCATCAGTGCCTGCGTCTTCCTCATCTGCACCAACGTCGCGAGGGTGTCGCATCCATATCTCGTCTTTGTGGTCATACGCGAGAGATTACTGCCGCTCCTCAAGGCGGGCTGGCACATCTGGCCACTGGTGGCGGTCTGCAACTTCTTGTGGGTGCCCGTTCGTTCTAGAGTTCTGGTTGCTGTGTGCGTGGGATTTGGCTGGAGTATTTTCTTGAGTATTTTTGCCATGAGGAAGTGAGATTGGGCTTGAGGAGCATGCATTCAGTAGGATAGTAGTTTATTCGGGTTTTGTCAATGCTAATACCAGCATTTGACTGCAGCGTACAAGGCGTGTATGGCTGTTTTATAATGTATGTCGAATCGATTGAAACCAGAAAATAAGTAAACTTAGAAACCCATAAGCTTTTTCAATCTTCAAAACCGCATAACAGGGTCTAGTTTTACAGAAGCACCTTGCTTTTGAGGGAGCAACGACTATCACTACACCATGAGTGCAACGTATGTGTGGCACTCGGAACACACAATGGCATTCATCTCAGCCAACTGCTCACTTGTTGCAAGTCGGTACGTCTAAATCGTAGCAAGATGTCAAAAGTGCCGACTTTTGACGAAGTCCTGCCTCGTTCTCAGCCAGTCGCACGTACAGCATTGAGTAAAGGGGCAAGCATTTGGGTATCAAGGAGTTATCTGATATCTGTTGAGATCGTTTTGTAGTGGTATCATGTACAGCTAATACGTTGACGGCTACTACATAGTATCACGCCGCCAAACGCTGACCCAGCCCAACAGGCCCCTAACTAACCTTTCACATAAGTATTTGATTGTAACAGAATCTTTCCTGGTGCGCCCCGAATAAAGCCCCTCCATAAGGTACATTAGTGTACAAATGTTGCTAAACGCCTATGATATCCTCATTAATATGGCAGAAACCCGCTTATCTCTGGCGAAGACATGTTGTCCAGAGCGTCGTCATCGCCCGAGTCGCCTTGCCAGTAGCGTTCAAGAATATCCAAAGCCTTCCGGGTATTTAATAGTCCAAGAGAAATGGAGATGCCCTGCAACAAGTCCTTCACCCTTGCTCTGTCTGATCCAAGAGCGTTATAGCCAGCAAAGAACAGAGGTGGCGTTAACAGTGTAGCTGGCGTGAGCCCATCTCGTAGGGTCATGCGTTCGGCGCATACTACAATACGTTGGACTAGTTGCTGGATCGTAGGGGACGATCTTGGCACATGACGCAGTCGACGATGGATCAAGAGGAGAGCTGTGAGCTGCCAGACTTGGTTTGACAGCCGATATTCGGCCACTTCGACGAGAGAGAATACCCGACCCTGTAATGAATGAACAGGAGGAGGGTGAGCTCGGTCTCGGTCGATGATGGATTGCAGGTAGGATAGAAGCCATTCAACTTCGACATCTCCATGTTCAGTTTGAGAGGCAGAAGCTTCTGACGCATCGACGTTGCTGTGAAGCCAATGTAATCTGGCAATTTCCTTGAAGACTCCCAGCAGATCTCTAGTACGCGCGAGGTACATATCGATGAACACAGGTTCATCCTCGGACTTTTGCGTTGACGGTGAAGGGAGCGCAGTCTGATGGGGTGCAAGGTCGCTCATAGAGTGACAGACCAACGATTCAGTCATGTCAAACCATCGCATTAGGAAGCGCAGCTCATCACTCGGATTCTGCGCGATACTCTTATCACGCAGCCGTGATATTATGCCGCGAGCGCCTCGAAAATGCACACTCCATCGCTCGGCGCTTGGCTCGCTGGCAAAGACTTCGCAGATAAATAGTGTCCGGGCGGCGGCTAGTAATGGGATGAGTTGTTGGTCGTCGTCGCACTCGGACAGTCTTTGACATAGTGATCTAGAGCAGAGAGCCTGGAAGCCTGCCACTACAAGGCTCTGGGCGGCCCGCTCATCGCTTGTCTTGCAACTGGCTAACCGATGGACAGCGGCCAAGGCGATAGTGCCTTGTAGTAGGGCGTCATTGAAGACTGCCATGGGCAGTATCAAGTTGCATGTCTCATCAAAGACTTGGGGATGGGGGGCAAGGGCTCTGACTGTCCTTTCGGTAAAGTACTGGAGGCCTGATTGGTGCAGGGGAGACAGGTGATGGAAGTACCCGACGGGACGAGACAGAGACACTTGTCGCTGAACGAGGGAGAAGTGAGAAGCTTCTGTGATCTCCGACCCGTTGGGGCCTTCGTTTGAGGGAGAAGGGGCCGTGGCAGGGCCAGGCTGGGGTGTAGGAGGGGAGATGTAAATGAAATTATCCTTGCTTATGTCTAAGGTGAGAGAAAGTCAGGTCAGTTTCTGCCAGTCGGGGCTGTCTGTGATGCTTCGTGGCCCACATACCTAGTCTCTGGACCTTTCCCTCATCCTTGGAAATGCAATCACCAAAGGAAGAGCGGTTAAAGGGCCTCCCTCCCCATCGAAGGGTGACCCCATACTCGCACGAGGCCCCTGCGCTCTGGCAACGCTGGCAGACGGGACGATCCTCACTGCACTTCTTCTTGAAGCGCTTGCACCGAACACACCCGACCCATGAACGACGCGAAGGAGGCATCACTGAGGCAGAGACTCGAACATGTTTTCTGCATGACGCTTCTTTTGGGTGGTGGATAAGTTATTGGGAGGGAGGCAAAGAAAGGCGGGGAAAGGTGTCGAGAGCGCAAAGATAAGGACGGATCGACGACAGAGATAGTAAGCTAGACTCTGTTGGGAAGGATGAAGCGACCGATAACAATAGTGGCTCTGGTTGACGCTGTTATCAGCTTGTTTACCTACAGTATCCTTGCCGACCACCTGATCTGAAGCTATGATAGAGAAGGGTTAACTAGTAATTTCTCATCATCAGAGAAAGCAGACTGATGCCAAGTTTCAAAATCTCATAAAAGCCTATAGTATATAGCAGAGCATAGACATACATCCGCCTATAGTAAAGCTAGGTGCTCGTATCCTTGACTCTTCCACCACGGTGCTAAACAAGACTCTATTGTTACCCTAAGAAGCACATTAAATGACACAGGAAGCCGTCTATGTCTGCAAATGAGGCGGGTGACTTTCAGAATAATATAAATAATCTGATGCTCAAGAGTAAGAAGAGAAATTAGCTTATGATCATGATAGTACTGTGTTTTATGCATCACATTACTGTTGTATCTAACTCGCTTCCAGCATGAAGCAACGATGACTTGACAACATACTCCACAGAAACTCGCTCGGATATGGGACAGGGAACATGCTTACTTGTACTACTATAGAGACCTCTGATGATGATATAGCTCTTGGTTTATAGATGGTAGGGATCTTGTAGACTTGCCGGCTTTTGCCGAGTTCGCGATGTCCTTTGGTATGCATTGAGATGCGATAAAGGCACAGGCAACTCGTTGATCTTGATTGACTTCTTCGGAACAGCTGTGTACAGCAATTGGGTGATCGCCGATTAGTCAAGTTATCCCAGTATATTCTGTCATAATAGGTAGCCCTGCAGTCAATGCTCGGTCATGGGAGGGTACGCTTGGTTTGACATTAAACATAGTGCAGTTGCTTGATAAAATTGATGATACTATATAGAGGCTATCATAAGACTGGTATCAACAGCATAAAACGTTTCATCTTAATACAAAGGAAGCTTGTAAGCATCAAAGTCATAAGTCCAACTATCAATCGACTCCTGATCGTAAACACAGCTCATCTCAGTACCGTTGCCGGACCACAAAGGACGAAGAGGCCAGCGGCAGATGGTGTCAATATCATCAGTTCCCTCCAGAGTCTCAGGAGCCGCACCCTTCTCTACCCACTGGATGACAGTCTGCAGGGTGGTTTGAGGCCAGCCACCGCCGGGCTGGTGGGTGTTACTTCCACAGTGAGCTCCGCCTGGGACGAGATATAACCGATAGAAGTCGTCAACAGCGGCCACACTCTTGTTGTAGCTCATATGAGGGAACATGACACTTCGAACAGAGTCGTAGTAGTGCACTGATGAGCCAGCCGGGATCGAGTCGTCAGCTTCTCCATGGACGTGAATGACCTTGCCACCTGCAGCCTGGAAGTCGCTGAGATCCGGATACGTGGTCTGAAGTGAGTCGGCGTACTTGTTCATGCCGTAAACCATCCACTCCTTCAGGGTATCATAGGTTACGTTGTCGAGGCTGGCAAGCTTACTGGTATCTTGGAGGAGGAGGTAGCGCGCCACCCACTCGCCACCAAGGCCGTTGACGCTCAATCCCCAAGAGTCAGAGTCTGCATCATAGCTAGCGGCCGCGTCCGAGAAGCTAGCACCCGGCTGGTAGTTGATGTAGGCACGGCGTCCCTTGGAGTCATGTAGACCATCGATGAACTGTTGGACGACCTCGATACCTTCCGCTGTAATGCTTCCATTCTGGGCCGGCGTGCTTGCTTGCGCCATCTGCCGAGCTTTCAAACCGCCATGTCCGCCAGAACCTCCGGCACCCGAGGCTTCGCAAGAATATGGCGTTCCGATTGTGCTGTTGAGGTTGAATTTTAACTTGCAGAGATCTGAACGTGAGACAATACCATCGGCTCTGCCGTCCAAGACATCGCAAGCCGCGATCGTAAGGTTCAAAATCTTATCAAGCTCGCATGACGGAGGATAGTAGTCCAAGGTCTTTTCAATGACATTTCCCAGCAGGTGGTTGACTTGTTGCTGGCCGTAGCGGAAAGCCGGGGCACCGATTGCCGCACCGTCGAACTGGCCGGCAAATCGCTGTACTTGACTCCAGCCTTCGCGGCCTCCCTCTGAGCATCCCTGATAGTACGAGTAGACCTTGGAGCTCTTCGCTACACCGTAAACATTTCTTGCTAGCTCTTTACCGAGCAGCGCAAGCTCGTGATGAGCCTGGTACCCGAACATGTAGACGGACTGCCAGTTGATTGTACCATTTGCGAGAAGAAACACGGCATCCCATTGAATGTCGAACGATCCAAAGCCTCCATCGGTGACTCCGGAAACAGCGCCAACACCTAGGCCGGAAGGGGCGTACTGATCGCCGGAGTTGATGGCAAGTCCCCCGCCTCCCGTAGAGAGGTACCGATTCTGGAACTTGTCAGGCGCTGGCAGCCAGTACGAGACGTGGACAACATCGTCTTTGATGCCATCGTGCGAGTAAGCAAAGGTGAGGTTGCAGTATTCGGCCGTTACGTTTGGAAACCACTCGCTCTCGAAGCTCGCGTTGGAGACCAGAGCTATCTGAACCGAGTCTCGGTCGATGGTGATGCCGGGTACAGTATCATCGGCTGGGAGGGCGGCCTTGGCATGAGCTTTTGAGCAAATGCTGCTCAAAGAGGCACCTTGAACGGCTGCCGCGCAAAGTGCAACGCCAAAAAGGCTAAGTAAACGAGACATGGGCGTCTACAGTATATGGAGGACAGAAGTGAAGATACTCGTTTAGTCTGGAAAGAAGACTGAGGAACCGCGGCGCTGAGTAACAATAGTGAAGCCAGAATTTATAACTGAAGTGATCCGTCTCATATAAGTATCGGAATCGCAAGACTATAAGTTGGATGTTTACGACAGCCGCGTCATCACCCTCACTCTACATTTGAAGTCGTTCAACACAACCATTATTCAACAAGCACACACACAGCCTTGTAATTACGTCCGCAAGGAACCAACTACTGCGTAATTCTCTCGGAACAGCCCCACAGCCCCGGGCGCTCGGGTGACGTTAGTCGGGCCTTGTACAGAGTGTGGGTTAGTTCCCGAGGCATGTGGAGACGGTAGTGGTGGAAGACGGCAGTGTCTTATCCCGTAGGTCCTAGACTAGGCAAAGAAATCTCTATTTGATACGAAATCAATCCTTAAGGTAACGAAAGAACCATATTTAAGGATACAAACTGGCCTTGTAGACTCCATTATCCGGGGTTCCCATTCCTCCCCATGTCATAAACTCATATCCGCAGCGCACCTCGCATCGGAGGAATCTTGAGATGGCATTCACGAGGCTTGTCGTCGTAAATGTACTCGTCCAGGGAATATACTCCTCCCGTGCGGTCGCGCTTCAAGAAGTGAACTTGTCTTCTGTAACGGGTGCTGCCGTCTGGATCAAAGATGATTTCCAGCTCATGGTTTACCGGCACAGCAAAATTCCGATTCTCTTCTGCCGGCAGCGGCTCATCATGGTAACATACTCCGTTACCGTTGCTGGCGTCGTTATCCAGAGAGATACCATGTTCGATCTCGATATGACGCCTGCCTACTCTATAGAGGGTCCCGACATCAAGCAGACCTTCTTTTGCCGGGCCGAGCTGTGCCATCCATGACAATGCCTCGAGGCGGGTTCTGAGGTCGCGACACTTGATGACAACAAAAGATAAGAGGGGCAAGAAACCCATCTCGAAAGAGAAGCTCGCCTGTGGTGTGTGTTGCTGCTCTCTTATTTGCGACGCCTGTTCCGCCAGGTCTACAACCGCTCGGAATATGTCTAGATGCTGGTCAAACCACATCTCGGACGCCTCGTGTGGTTTTTTGAGATGGATCTGTGCAACTTTGTGTTGAATTTGTAATAGGTAAAAGCCGTACTTCCCTGAGCTTGAGGGCGTGGAACTGGCGATCTCCATCTGGTTGGCTTTACGTTCCCAGTCATCCAGCAATAGCGTCAAGGCATCTCTCTGGGCATCGTTCTGGTCAAGAACACAGTCCATGATTCTGATCATCAACTCATCAATGGCTGTTTGAGCCTCTGCAGTATCCCTAAATTGATCGGGAATGCCATCATCAAACCCGACGAGGGCCGGCAGACGCATTGACTTTGCGCCGCCAAAGAAGAACGGAATGAGGCTCAATCGGCGGAATATGGGAACGAGATATTCGCGTGCCCAAGCCGGACAGCGCGAGCTATTGAGGATCATGATCCCATGTCGGCAGTGTTGAAGAGCGGCGTCGATGTCCCCTTGTAGATATTCGATGCAGATGAACAGGACACATAGTAGTAGGATCAGTTGCTCATCATTTGCAAGCTTGGCTTGCTTGATGGCGGCACTGTAATGGACAACAGCTGAAGTGTTGCCGCATATCTGACGAGAGATGCGAGAGCCTCGGGCAAACTCTTCGTAGAGAGAGCTGATGGATAGAACAGCGTGACGCACTGTAGGCTCGAAATGGCTGAACTGCATGACCAGATGAGTCCAGAAGTACGCATCTGTAGGCCCAGAAAGAACTGGGCCGACAGCCTCAGTGAAGAAATGAAAGGCCCGGCCTTCTTTCGGGTCGCGCGCAGCCAGCTGGTTGGGCCGATACCAGGTCAAGCTCTGGTCAAGACTGGAGCTCTCATAGCCGGCGCATACACGACGGGTAGACAGACAACGTCGGCACGCCGGCTTGAGCTCGTCGCACTTGACTTTACGCGCTCTGCATACGATAATGTCAGCCAGGAGCCTCGAAGCAAGATTGGATACTCACTTGCATGTGCGGCAGCCAGTTCTCACATGTTGACGAGCCATTGATGGAGTCATTTGCGTGGGGCTGACCCGAGCATGCGGCGCTTGGGTTGAAGGAGTGCGGAGGCGAGGCTTAACAGCAAGAGGCGATTAAAGACCAGCCTCTCTCACGACGAGGAGAACCTGGGCTAGCCAGAATAAGAGAAAAGACGGACGCGTGGCGGCAATAACCGATAACGGAGATGCCGAAGAGACGGGATATAGAGTTTCAAGGGATGAAACGTTGAATACCGAGAGATCCTTGTTCTTTGTGGGGCTGTCCCGAGACTCCTCCTTGCGCGCGAAGCCATCTTGCGTTAAGTTGATGGTGATCTCAATGAATTCATGAAGTTGATGTGAAGCATGCGTGAGTTTGGACAACGGTAGTTAACCATAGTAATACTTTCCAATATTCCCTTATTCGCTCCATGATTCCCCTTCACTGATTATGAAAGACTAACTTAGTTAGTTATTGCGAGATGGGGAGAAGTGACAGCCTGAATAAGGCCTGGTCTTGGGACCTAACGTTAGTCTAAGCCTCAGACCTCAGCTGGTGATTCGCCTCATGATTCGCAAACAATTTAGATTCTAACCTCAATATCTTTTACTTGCAGACAGTATTGATCCTTGTGATTTTCCGTTCTAACATCAGATCATTGCTATTGAGCTGAGATCTATTTTCGCCTCCATCTCAGGGTGTTAGTTATGCACTGAACCCCAACGTTGGAGGTTTGTCCTCACCTCTCCCCGCACTCTAACATAGCTAGTCCAAATAAGTTAGTTAGAACCCTGCGTCCTTCATCATCCCGTTTCCACGTCTCTGCCCTTCTGCGTGCCATCCACTGCATATTGTGCTCAGAAGAGAAACCGCTGGCCCTTGCAATCTGGATGGCTGGGCCATGGTCTCGTTGACCCGCCATGGATGTGAGCAGTCGCCCACTAGCCAAGCGACCGAGAGCGAGCATTGCTTGTAACGCTTGCAGACAGACCAAATCAAAGGTGAGCACCATCACCATCTCAAATCCTTAGCTATGAGGGCTCTGATACTGTGCGTCTAGTGTGACGGCAGTAACCCCGCGTGTGAACGCTGTGTGAGACTCGAACTCGAGTGCACGTACTCGAACAATTTACGGGACAAACGTCTCAGTCGACAAGCGGAACGCAAGTAGGTTATCCATCTTGTTCACCCTGTATGGGTGAGATGAACACACAACAAGCTAATCTAGAGAGGAAAGAGCCAATTTCGAGCTACGGAGTAGAGTTGGTGAGTTGGAAGCACGTCTTGCTGCGGCATCTCAAAACGACGAGCTTGCGGCTACATCCGAGGGCGGAAACATCATCCTATCTGACGCAGAGCGTTCACCTGCTGTAAATGAAAGCCTTCACGATGCAAACATAGCCACCGGGAGGTCTGGTGTTGAAACCCCGGACAAATCCGAGGCTCGGATTGATGTACTCGCCGCTGGCGTCTTCGACCATCCATCATCAGGGAGCAGCATCTGCTACTTTGGCAAGGAACCCTTCACTATGTGAAAGATTGTCTGATGCTAATATGCTATGTGTTTTAGGCTCAAGCTCGAATCATGCGCTGTTCTGGTCTCTCACCGCCAGCATTGCGAATCTAGGCCATCGCAGCAGTCGTCTACACCAGGAGCCGCTGCGATCGATACAGTCCAACGCTGGACCTGCTCATCTTCCTCATCCTCCCACTTCTTCGATTGCGAACTATGGTGGCCATAGCCATCCTGACTCGGCAGCTATGCCCCCGCGCGACCAAGCCATCACTTGGGTATCTCGGTTCTTCGACACTATCGGCGCTATTCTGCCGTACGTGAATGAACCCGCTTTACTAGAAGGCCTTGATAAGCTTGAATGGCTGTCAGACACATCTGAGCAGTCATCTCATCGTGCGATGCAAGCACTGCTAAGTATCGTCTTTGCTCATGCTCTTTCCACCCTGGATGCCAGCTCCGCGGAGCCTTTCTATCGTCGAACACTGAGCCTCTTGGACCCGAAGACGTTGTACGCACCTAAGCTTGAGCTACGTATGTAACTTTATGCTCGAGTTTCCTACAAAAATGCTTATCACGCTTCTAGTTCAGTCTCTGTTGCTCCTCAGCATTTTCCAGCAAAATAGCCAACGCTCAACCGAGAGCTGGACAGCGCACTCTCTTGCTGTTAAGGCATCCTATCAGCTTGGCATCCATGCAATATCATCTTATGAACATCTGACAGCATCTGAAAAGGAACTCCGTGCCAGTCTCTGGTTCGCTGTTATCAATCAAGACAGGTGCGTGTTCGTAAATCTGTGCAGCAACTGAGTTCTATTAGACTGACATTCATGATAGAATGCTTAGCTCTGCACTCGGACAGCCATGCCTAATCCCCTTGCAGCATGTCCGAATGAACATTCTGGATATGCTAGTCTCCATGCGCCAGCAAAGAACTGTAGAGATGCAATACTCCAAGGAGAACCTATCGTACTTTCAAAATCTGGTGTAACCAAATCCCTGGCCCTCCGCCCATGCCGCTTAGCTAACATCAAGTTTCACCCCAGGATCTTGCACGAAATCATGGGTCTCGCCTTGGATTCTGTCTGTGGATCCAATATCGACCCATCAAGTGGTATCACATTACCAACCCTTCTGACCAAGACGCTGGAGCTGTCGTTGAGATTGGAGAAATGGCGCGCAGATATGTCGCCTTTTTCAATCCTCGCAGCTGATGTTGTCTTCAGCACGTGGTCTAGTAACGACTTCGAAGCCCATCGTAATTCAGTTCTTCTGTCGATATTCTATTACCGGACGACGCTACTTGTTCACGGAAATCTGCTCATGGCTACTCTCGAAGCAAGTACACGCAACTCCAAGGAACCGTTATCCGGAGTTCTAATGAATACCATCGGCTGCCTTTTGAAGGATGACCTAAAGGCAGTCAACGATTTCTGTCAGCTGATCAGAGGGGTATTGGCCCATTGCCCATACTTCTTCAAGTGCAATGCAGTATGGTGGACCTGTAACTATGCAGGTCAGTGATTGTTCTCGGCCAGATCTCATTAGGCTAATCGTGATCAGCGCTCACGTTATCGTTGCACACGTTTGCCTTTTGGCTGGCTTCAAACAGCTCTGAGGCTGCGTGGATCGCTCAAGGATACAGCAGTACTCAACTCGAAAGCCGACTACGAGCCTGCCTCGACCTGCTGCGGGCAATAGGAGCTTCTAGTGCAATGAGCGTCAAGGCCCATCGCTGTCTGCAGCGTCACCTCGATTTTCTCAAGACTAGCCGTATGTCCTTCTACCCTCTTAAACTCACACAAAGATTGGCTGATAGCCATATTCATCAGGTCCTGCGGCTTTGCCAGATACAAGCAGGTCGAATCCATCTTTCGAAACAAACTCAATGGGATATTTCCAGGCACCGTCTGGCCTGTCTAACGAAGATCTTCAGAGTGTTACCAACAATGATATGCTCGAAGATCCCATGGCCAGCCTGTTCAGTGAGCTAAATGCTCCGACATTTGGCGACGTGGACTTTATTCATCTAGACCTAGGGGTCACCGACTTTGATGCAACGGGTCTGATTTGAAGGTGTCGTGCATTGAGGGTGCTTTTATATGGTTCATAATAAGTCTTGGCAGCATTACTACTACACTGACTTGTCGATATACGCAAGTGTGTCAAGGTCTCAATGTGAACCAAGCTCATTAGTCTCATGATTACTGCCGATACAAATGTATGCCTGAAGTTTTAACCAAGGCTTTTATACAACTCCTCGAACCTCTCTGCTGCCACCTGCATACAATCGTGCGAGTATATCATTGCCTGTACTTCTGGTGATGCCCACTTGTCAGGAACCTTTCCTCCGTTGGCCTTGGCTTGGGCAAACTGCCGGTCTCGTTCGTCCTTGTCCGCACCACTCCCCAAGTGCAGTGTGCGCCCCGACAACGCGGCCAGATCGACCAGTGTAGTTGTGCGTTCCTTTCGTAGCAGCTCATAGACCTTAAGGCACCTGTTGATGGCTTCTGGCGTTGTGTCAGGGGCCCGAGATAACACTTCTGCTAGTGTCGCAGCATCCTCAATTGCCAGCGCAGCGCCTTGGTTTAGGTGCGGAAGAGTAGGATGGCAGGCATCTCCTACAAGTGCCACGGAGCCATGAACCCATGTCGGCAGCGGTTTGTGCACGCGAAGCTTCCACTCGCACACTTCTCCTTCGGGAACCAAGTTCAGCATGCGTTGGACGACAGGGCAGAAATCAGCAAAGACGTCGAGCATGGCTTTCTTCGAACCCTTGGTTGTGTAGGTGGCTGAAGGTGCGGAAGCAAAGTTGACGTCGGGTTGAATCGATGACATGTTGTAGATGGTTCTGGATGCAATGGGGTAGCAGATCCAGTGACGCTTCTCGCCGATCCAGCGTGTAACCTGATTACTATCCAGAAGCTCCATCATCTCTGGGTCTGAAACCATCGCTTCTCGAGGAAGCAGGACACGATAGGCTGCTTGGCCAGTATCTTCTGCAGTCGCAGACAGACCGGTCTGGCTGAGGAGCTGTGTACGAGTAACAGACTTGACCCCATCTGCTCCGATCAAGATGGATGCCTTTACTTGGTATGCATCCCCGTCGCGGGGCTTTACAGTGAATGTTGGCGTCGGAGTAAAGGAGTCTATGCTCTCAAGGGTGTGACCAAACTTGAAGGTGATTGCAGGTTCTCTTTTGCAAGCTTCATAAAGCCCCCCCGCAAGGGATGCCCGATGTCCCGTGCAGTGTGGGTAGCCGTATTTCTTGCGAATGTCAGGCATATGGACGTGAGCTAGTTCTTGGTTGGAAGCACCATCTGCATAAGTAGTCAGTGAAACGAAACCAAGCCTTAGCTGGAAGACAGGAGCATCGTGGTGTTTGTACCTCTAATACTGGTTTCGAGGACGTCGGTTGCTTCGGCTTCAATGGCATCCCAGCATCCGAGGCGAGTGAGGATTCGCACCAGGTTCGGAGCCAACTGAATCCCTGCCCCAACAAAGCCGAGTCCAGAGGCATTCTCATACACCTGGATATCGTAGAACCCTTTTCTAGCCAGTGTCAAGGCACTTGCCAGCCCGCCCATACCTTTGAATCGCTTAGATGAGCCTATCACATAGTTCACAGAGAGGTCGGCTTACCGGCGCCAATGATGGCGATTGGCAGGCTCATTGGATGGTGCTCCGCATTGAGGCCATTTCCAAGAGCCATCGTTATCTCTAAGCCGTGGTATGGACGTCTCGAGACACGTCAGGTGAATGAAGTGAATACGGGTTGCTGTAGGCAGCGAATGGAGTGTTTGTGCCTCTCTTTCAGTCAAGGAACTAGCTTTTAGAGGGATCGTTTCAAGTGATACTGTTTAAACCCCTAATCCTGTCCGGCGTGATGCATCTTATAACGAGGGCAAACATGCTCTGGAGATATGAGAACCCTGGAGCGGAGGCGGAGCTCCAGACTCGGCAAATCGGACTGGCTTCATGACCTGGAGAACGACCTCGTAGCCAATCGGCATGAGGTTATCCGACACTAGTAGATCCCTGCCGCCGGCCCTTGGATGCCTCGGCGATTCGGATCAGGCAAACTGGTTACTTCAGCAAGGGTTAAGCTTACCAGGTTCCACGGCTTTAAAAGCGAGAAGCGTTGTCTTGAGGGGAAGTCTCCAAAGTCGAGTCAAAGCGTGCGTCATTTTGTTTGATAAGTTACAACCAACCGCCAAGTACACAAACACAGTCTCACAGCATGTCATCCTCTACTCCCGCTGGCCCGTACAGACTCGTTACGGTTAACAATGCCCCCGAGCGTGCTAAAAGGCTCATTGGTCGGGTGGTGGAAGAGCTGAAAGACAGATATACGATCGATTATGTCGCCAACTGCATCAGTGAGCTGGACTTTGCTTCTCTAGATGAGCTTCAAAACTTAACCAAGAGTTTAGGTAAAGAAGAAGTTGAGCCCACTGTGATTGAGTTTAAACCCGATATTCTGGTACGTTGACAACTCCGCTTCATCAACTACCTCTAGTCATCTTGTCTTCTCAGTGGTGCATATCTGACCGTCAACCTAGTTTTGCGCGTCGATGTGGACAGTAGAGGAGAGTACGGAAATGCGAGAGATTGCAAAGTCTATTATTCCAGATATCAAGACTCACGCGATCCCGCATGGTCTTCAGGTTGATAAAGGACCGGATGCGATAGTGGAACACCTGAAGGAACAGATCCCGCTGCTACTAGGATAAGGCTCTAGATGACTCCAAATGACTTTACTGAAACCAGAGTTTTTGAGTGCCGGAGATATGCACATGCCAAAAGAAACAGATGAAACCGGCGATGCTGTGTCTTGATTATCATGACAATAGTAAAGTTGCACTTTGAGTTCCACGCATGAAGACTTCGTACGCATGGTCATATCCTAGTCACAACGACTCTCCCTCAGATATCGAGGTCTCTCCAAGGCCCAAATATTGAGAGTTTTAAAGTCAGCGGTACCCGAGAGCGTGATAGAGCTTCAGAGTGTCAAAGCCAAGACCAAATCTGACAGCCATGAACGCCTCGCTCAACCAGCTGTTGGCTATATATGCCGAGACCAAACTTACCTGCTTTGATAGATCCAGAGTATTGGATGACTTTACGTCAACTCTGGCTGTCGCCCGTCATTCAAAGCTTACTACCGCCCTTGGGCCTCGAGAGATGCCTACCGAAACCAGAACAGAGCCTACAAACATCTTTACAGCATTTAGTTCCTCGTTCAAGGATTTTGCATTTGGCTTGCCGATGACTTGGCATAAACCGCGCTACAGAAGTAGCTATGGAACTACCTAGCAGCCAATGCCATCAAGACTATCCCATCTATTCTCTGCACCCCATTGACGCTTATGTGGACGTGGTCAATCATCCCGGAGACTCGCCAGAGCTCTCCCAAAGACCTGCCCAATATTTGCGGTCCATACATATTATCAGATGGTCACGTTATGTCGCCAGATTATCAGCGGGCGAATTACTGGAAATACTAACAACCTCGCTCACCCGCCGGATCTTTGGAGACATGTCACAGTAAGCAGACGAAATCTTTGCTAATGTGGACTCTATTTCAAGTTTGACGAGACTTGCTATGATTGTTCTTCCGCATTTGGTAACGCCCCTGCTGTCGTAGATTCCGGGTAGGATAGTTTCGGTTCAGGCTTCTTACACAGCCCTGAAATCTGTATATGACGGTGGGCGGGGATGCTGGCATGATATTGTAGTGTCGTTCAAATCGTGGAACTTGAAATTGTGCAGGCAGCTGGATCTGGATTTCTTGCTTGTTGCTTTAAAGAAGCGTAATAATATATATAGACCTCGAGTGAAGTAAGGTTTCTGGTTTGACAGGTCCAAAGGTAGACAACAGGCCTGATCGCTTAGCTGCGGTATCTATCATCAGCTAGAGTTGCCACTTATTCCTCTGGCTGCAGACGGTTTTGGACGGTTGCTCTGTATCCTGCTGCATAGATCTGAGTTGTCGCCTAACGCGCTCAGCCTCGTACTCCACTGGCGATACTTGGACCGCTCCATGAGTATTGCTCGTGGGCCAAGCCAATGCACAACTTAGGCAAGTTATTTATACCAGTAAACGTGAAACCTGTATTATGTCGCCCTCGTATGTGATTTTCGCATTGATAGCAGCAATGTTGAGGAAGGGACTACGCAGTATATTCGAGTTGATGCATCCGTGATAAGAGCAAGGACTGGGAGAAGCGTGACGTTTTTGGCAGAACAACAATAGAAGTTTCATTTATAGCTAAGGACAGTGGGTTGCATGCCAAGGTAGATATGCACACTAACTAAATGGCCAAGGCAGAGGTAACAACAGGAGAATTCTGTAATAATCTTGTTCTTTGTTTATTACAGATATCGCTAGCTGATAGTAGCTCCGGTTTCAATGCTAAGCCCCCTCATATCTGACTGCGCTCTAACTAGTATAGCCATATTTGGTTAATCTTTGCATCTTGAGATGGTCTTGGCAACCGTTTTCTTGGCGATAAACTAATGCGGCCTTCTACTGCAACGCTGTAGAGCCTCATCTCTCATGTCCTTACTTATTCCCGGGCTTTTATATCTTTGACAGTTTCTGCCACCATCTCTGCATATCCCCAATAAGTCCGTTGCTAACGTACTGGACAATGGCTGTGGGGCCAGCTAAAGCTGAGTGAAGATTAGTGACTGAGTTTGTTCAGTGTCGCCGATCGGTGGTATCATCAAACCGGAAGATATGTTCTTGGATGGGCGATCGCTAAAGAGTCTGTGACGGGTTGGAGAATGCAGTAGTTATGAGGAGCAAGGAAAGGCGGAATTCTCAAAAGCAATGTTAAGCCTCCCCACCAGCACGCCAGCTGCGATATCGCGACAGAGTTGGCCTTGTGGATTTCAGTCTTGTTCATCAAAGTCTAGCTGCCCTGTCCGGCATCGGGGCTATCTTCTGCAACTGAACCAACAGATGGAACCGACGCACAGTCCTTAATGCCGTTTGACCCGTATTGGTGGAGCTGGGCTACCTCATGGTGAGGTTACAGTCGGCCAGTGAGACCCGCGGACTTTGAGAATTTACGTTATATTTAGATGGAGCTAGGAATCCACCCGTCTCAGCTCGGCCGAGCTGCATCCCACGCTTGACCGAGGTCACGGTGTTATCGCATCAGATCAGATTAGATGGGTGGCGATGTAAAGAGAAGCTCCCACAATTTACGTATTTTCGCTAACCCGCCGCGTTTCTCAATGACGTCTCGAGCACAGCTATACTGAACAGCTGCTATTTTGTTACCTGTGCGTACGGATACTCTTGTGATCTTGGGTGGCCCTGGGATCCCTGCCGATCGGGGCCGATATCCATCCATCCCACGCACTGATGCCGATTATGCCGGTCGACATGAGGGCCAACGATGATCTTATCAGATGAGTAGATGAGTTTTTTTTTTTGGGCCTGTTCCACTCGTAAATTGAGTAAGGCTGGGCACTTATAGACGTGTTCCATCCTCTGGATCTCCTCGGACACTTTCCCCCCTTCTATTTCGTGACACTCGGTCCATCCACACATAGGTTCCGCCATCACCAACACTCGACAATGGGACTCTTGAACAGGCTTCGGCCTCATAAAGGCACAGACGTCGACCCGTCGTTGGCTGTCGAATCGCCTACGAACATCACGACAGTCGCCGATCATGAAAAGGGTCCAGCAAACCATTCGCCCGAGGATGGAAACTCGGCCATCGCTGAAGACGCTCTGCCGGCCGAGGATGTGACAGAGGGTGTCAGAGATATGGAGGCCATTGCTCTGGTCTGGTCCAAGAAGTCACTGATTGGAGTCTTTATCTCCATCTGGTTCGTCTACCTTCTCAACGCGTTCCAGAGCTCGACGGTCGGCAACCTCGTACCCTATGTCACCAGTACTTGGGGAGCCCATTCTCTCCTGAATGTCATCGATGTCGTCGCCAGTTCCATGACCGCCGCTGTTTTCATTCCTCTGGCCAAGTTTCTTGATCTTGCAGGTCGAGCTGAAGGATTCCTGCTTATGGTTGCTTTCGCCGACTTGGGCTTGATCCTGATGGCGACAAGCAAGGATCTTTCTACCTACTGTGCTGCCAATGTGAGTAGTGACCTGAACGAGGGAGTAAGGCACCCAATGGTACTAATCTTCTGGGCAACAGGTCTTCTACCAGGTCGGCTTCACCGGCCTCATCTACAGCATCGACGTCGTGACTGCTGACGCTACCGACCTCAAAAACCGAGCCCTGGCATATGCATTCACGTCGTCTCCGTACATGATCTCGGCTTTTGCTGGGTCGTACGCCTCTGACAGAATGCTCTATGATATTGGCTGGCCTTGGGGATTCGGCACCTTTGCATTCCTCACACCCGTTGTTTGTGCCCCGCTGTTCATTATTTTGAAGGTGAACCTTCGCAAGGCCAAGAAGGATATCCTCAAAAAGAAGCCCAGTGGCCGCACCCTGATTCAGAGCATAAGACACTACGTCTTCGAGTTTGATGGTTGGTGATAATATTCTTCCTCGTCGGATAATTCGTGACTAACTTTCGATTCGTAAAGCCCTCGGTGTCTTTCTGTTTGCCGCTGGCCTCATTATCTTCCTCCTGCCATTCAACATTGCTTCCTCTGCTCCCAACGGCTGGGCAACCGGATACATCATTGCTATGATCATCGTTGGGTTCATACTTCTGGTCGGCTTCGCCATAAACGAACTATATCTCGCACCGGTTCCCTTCCTTCGGTTCAGCTTTTTGACCGACCGAACTCTGGTCGGCGCATGTCTTTTGGATCTCACCTACCAGATCTCTTACTACTGCTGGAACAACTACTTCACCTCCTTCCTGCGAGTTGTGAACTATCTGTCGGTTGCTGAGGCCGGATACGTCGACAATACCTTCAACGTCGTCTCCGGTTTCCTCCTTTTCATCATCGGCTGGGGCATTCGCAAAACCGGATACTTCAAGTGGCTTCTGTGGATCGGGGTCCCTCTCTACATCTTCGCCCAAGGATTGATGATCTACTTCCGCAGCCCTACAGGATACGTCGGTTACATTGTCATGACACAAATCTTCATTTCTGTTGGTGCGAGCGTCTTCACGATTTGCATGCAGCTCGCGGTCCTGGCATCGGTCGATCATCAATACGTTGCTGCTGCTTTGGCAATGCTGAACGTGACCGGAACAGCCGGCGGCTCTATCGGTTCCACCATTTCTGGAGCGATCTGGACCAATGTGTTTGAAACGGCTTTGATCAAGTATCTACCGGAACGAGCCATGGACAGTCTCGTAGATATTTACGGAGACATTGAGGTTCAGGTCAGCTATCCAAAGGGTAGTCTTGAGCGAATTGCCATCCAGAAAGCTTATGGCTATGCCCAAACTCGCATGCTGGCTGCCGGAACGGCTATCATGGCTTTATCGTTCATCTGGGTCGCAATGATCAGGAACCTGAAGGTCTCAGAGATGAAGCAGACAAAGGGCAATGTCTTTTAGATAACATTCTATGCTGTTTTGGGGCGGCCTGGCCTACCTCGAATTCTTTCGAAACGGTAAATCCCAAATGAGCTTATATATTCTTATTCTTGCATCTAATCTGGTGGTTGGGGGAACGGTTGGGCATGAAGCGTTAATGGAACGGTATGTTTTGTAGTGGCCTCAATGAGAGATTCATCATCGTTATTACCAGTCGTCAATAATGGTGAGATCAATGGTATAATGAAGTCTGATCTTGCTTTGTAAATTAACTGTTGGGAGCTGAGGTGCAGTCTCATTACATGCATTGCATCTTATTTCCTTGTGGAAGAGGCACCTGACAATGTCAATACCGACGTACGACTTTGTTCATTACTGGCTGGGCCTCAAGGGTTTACGAAAATGTTCAAGTCCCGGCGATATATGAACTTCTGTTTTTGTGCTTTTGTATCTTTTGTCAAGCGATCTGGCTTTGGTTGACTTGTTAGGTTAGTGAATGGGATGTTTGAGTAAGAGGAGCCAGGCCCAGCCTTCGCAAGTCAATTGAACGGACATCGCGGGGTAACTGAGGAACTATTGGTATAGTTACTACAGACTTCGTGATGATACTACTCAATATAGCCGTTCGGCTGACAATATAAGGTTCGTGTGATGTAAAGTCGTTCCTGCGCGACGGACGACAATGTCCCGGAAGCTGGCCAGATATCATCTCACAATTGCGCAATGTGGCCAAGTGAACACTATTATCTGACCAACCATATCGACAGACTTTCGGCGTTTAAAAGCTGTGCGATGTGCGGCAGTCATGGCCAAGGCATGCAGACTGTCTGGTCATCAGGTGGTTTCAGCTTCTTGGCGGAGAGCCCGACCGCGTGGTGTGGGATGCCTCGGAACTGCCCGACATGGGTTGTGCAGCTCGTCACAGTCACCCGACAAGCATCAATCACACCACCAAACAACGGCAAATTTCCAG
Organism: Fusarium staphyleae; assembly: GCA_017140175.1. Classification (NCBI taxonomy): domain Eukaryota; kingdom Fungi; phylum Ascomycota; class Sordariomycetes; order Hypocreales; family Nectriaceae; genus Fusarium; species Fusarium staphyleae. The sequence goes on along the minus strand of JADDON010000588.1, from coordinate 31,237 downwards.
CACTCGCCGAGCCTCACACCACACGAGACAAGGTATTTCGAACTTGAGTATATAACACTCTGTCGCTCTCCACATCACTAAGTCATCATTATCATTTACAATTGCAATCATCGACAAAGATTACACATTTGAGCCCACAGAGCCCACATACAAGGGTTATTCCTACAACCCAACCAATCTCACAAATGCTCACCGTTACCAACACTCTTCACGTCGGCCCCAAGTAAGCTTTTAAATCCGTCGGTTAAGCTTCATTCCGCTAACAAGTCCCAGGACACTTCCCGTTGTCCTGGCCGTCGGAGGCGCCACAGCTGCTGGCAGCTACCTTCGCTCGCAAGCCCGCAACGTCCCTCGACAGTACAGCTCATACAGCACCGCTCGAAGCGAACCGGTACGAACAAACACCAGCGCTGCTGAGTCTCGATCGAAATACTTTGATAAGGTTCTGGAATCAATTTTTGCATAAACATGCTGGAAGAAAGCTCGATATATAATGACGACATGAAATTTAAAAATGATGGAGTGATACCGACGATTACTCCTATTCTCATACAAAATACATATTTGCAACCCACGAGTATGCTCATAAACATGGACCATAATCTTAATCTCCTGTGAATGCTTAGGCGGTTGAAGAACAGGCATAAACCGACCGCAATGTAATGGGCACTTAGTGAGTGGAATGTGTGCTCGTCTTCGGTGTGTTCGAGATGGGTGTAGGGTATACTATATACCGGTTTCTTACACGATTCATTGATGCTACCTACGGAATTACGGAGTACGACACTTGATACATACTCTATTATCAGCTGCTGAGCGGCTTGTATGTGGTGTGGAGTCCGTTCCCTTGAACTGCATGTATCGTGGAGCGGTAGTTGATCGATAAACCAAGCCGAGTTTTGCTTTAACTCACGCCCCGCAACAAAGCTTACCTGCGCCATCTCACCATCTGGCATCATGGCAAATAGATTGACTCGCTTGGTATCCTGAATCTGTTGAGTAGCGGATGACATCGAATAAGACGACCTGGACCAAAAAGTATTCCGCACCATATGAGCAAAAAAACATACAACAGCGGGGATTCGCTGGTCGTCACCGACCCAACTACTAATCCGCCCCTCACCGGCTTATCTATGGGAGAGCGGACGGGATCCCGAGTTTTCCGATGGGTATGGTCGTATGTGACAATCATGTTTGCTGAAAAGCATTAAGTAGCATGGCACGTCTGGCCCAGATATCACGGATATATTCCACCAACATACGCTCTCATCCCAACCTCCATAGTTTCCATGAATAGTCTCCTCAATAATTCTTAGATTTTGAACGGTCAACTCAATTAGGAGAGCTAGAACTCTACCTTGGTATTAGAAAATAACCGTCGCAAGTCTGAGTTGTGACCCGGACTGTGTTTCTTCTTGCACACCCTTGAGGGGTTAAGGTTGTGTAAGACGGGCAGATATAGCTGGCTTGTGGGTATCTGAAGCTTGGTATCTGGATGCAACTGTGTAAGCTGGTGAGTTGTATTACGAGTTAGATATTTCGTTCGCCCCAGGTAAGGTAGGGCTTCACGACTGACTTTAACTACGAGTTTAAGATGGACTTAGCCTCGACGCATATAATTTAAAAGTTTTCGGAAGAACAAAAATACCTCATGTAGCTGACGAATCTTGTAGATTTCTCCAGCTCATTATTGATGAGCCTGAGTTGCTTAGACAAAAGGCGAGCCAGGATCAGGTCACAGGGTTAGCAGGAGGTAGCGATAAGTATAGTTATACCAAGAGCTTCCTTGTATGCATAATAAGTTATTCTATATATTTAATAGTGCACGACCGTCTAAGCGCTTAGTCTACTTGATAATCTTCAGAGTCTCGCTGAAAGGAAGCTTCTCAGGCTTGGGAGGATGCGGCTGAGCCTCTTCGCCAAAGTTCAAATTGGCCGCAAGCTTGTAGTCGTCGGGTACGTCGAGGAACTTATGCAGAGCAGCCTCGACGGGAGGAATGGCCCCCATGTGCTGCAGGTTAGCGCCAAAGCCCTCAAGCTCTAAAGCCGTCCAGACAAGGATCTGAGCCATGGCGCTGGAGTGTTCAGCGAATTGGGGGAGCACATGGGCAGCCGCCTTGTGGGTGATTTGGGCTTCCTCAATGGCCTTTACACTGTTCCAGAACAGGACCTGTGAAATGTTAGCACTGTTAATATCGAGTCGTGGGAATGGAGTAATCGTACTGAGCCGTAGGCATTCTTGTGACCCTCAAAACGGGGAAGGAGAGAATCCCAGACGCCAGGGCCGGCAGCCTCAAGCACGGGCTTAGCTGCGTCGATGATGACTTGCCAGAGCTCCTTGTGCTTCTCGCCCAGGACTATGGTAAAACGGCAAGGCTGTGTGTTGTAGGAAGATGGACTGAAGTCGATGACCTGCTTGACGATCTCCTCAATACGGCTGTCAGGCACGTGGGAGCTATCTTTGAGGCCGTACACGGAGCGGCGATAGGCCGCAGCGGTAAGAAACTGATCCGCAGTGAGTTTGTTGGCGATAGTCATGGTGTTGGTGGGTGATGGTTCCTAGTAGCTGTTTTTAACTGGGGAGATTGGAGTTGCGGTATCATTTTGAGAGGCGCGACGTCCTTATTTTATCCTCATGAGGACTTGTTCAATCTTGAGAAGCCGGTGTAGTTAGCTATAGTGATCTGTAATCACGCGCGGCTTACGGGAGATCTTTCGTCTTTCGCGCGCGGCTAATCGGGGTTCGCTTTGGATGATTATCAAGCATGTCTCCGAAGTGTGGAACAAACCAACTTAGAACGCCAGCTCTGCTAGTGCTGGGTGATGCGAATACTCTACCACAGTCTGGACCCTTTGTTTTTAGACAGCGGAAAAGTAACTATGATATGAAGCAGAAGCACCACCTATTGAGGCAAGTAGTTTTCTATGATACTAATCTAGTTGGTATTCTATGATCGTATTCTATGTGGAATATTATAGCTAGTCCTCCTCCTCTTCATCACCGCCAATTATATGGAGATGTATCTGGGGTTGTGACTTACAAGCTTCCAATAATTCATTTGGAATTTCACGGTCTTCCGCCCTCACAATTAGGTCCTTTAAATGCGGAGCCATCACGCTCACTTGCTGTATCGTGTCTACAAGCAGGTCCGTCACCTCTTCATCAGTACCAAGGTCGTTGAAGAACTCTAGCGTCTCGAGCTCCGGCGGTAGCCCGACCGAGTATAACCGCGGTCTGCTTGTGGTTTTGCTGTACAGCTGGTGATCCCAGTTGAGCCGTAGAGTCTTGAGGGCAGTAAAGTCGCGCAGAGCCAGAGCTCTGGAGCTACGCAGAGACGGTGAATCGATTGTGATTGTCTCCAGCGAGTGACAGGCTGATCTTAGGGCTGTTAGATAATCCCTGATGCTGTCAGAACTCTCTTCCAGCTCGGGCGTAGGATCTTCATCTTGCGTCATGACGAATTCTTTGAGCGCCTTTGGAAACATCAGAACGTCGGAAAGCGCGTCGTCGTTAATGTCGCATTCGATGAGATGTAGCTTGCTCAGAGCAGTCTCGTGCGGGCGCTCGATCGCGTCGAAGCCTCGATCATCTAGTTTGGCCCTCTTGATAACCAGTGTTTCGAGCGTAGGGTGAGCAAAGATGTAAATATTCTCTTGCAAGTCCCAATAACGGTCATCCTCATCCTGGTAAAAGAGCGTGCATGTCTTGAGACAGGCCAGGTCAAAGGGGCTATTGAAAAGGTGTCCCACGCTGTGCAAGAGTGTGACTGGCACTGCAAGATCCAGCGTCTCCAAGTTGGACATGCGCGAGATGGTCTGCGATAGGCTGTTGGATGGCAACGTCGTGTCCGAGATGAGGCGTGAAAGAGTGGATGCGGGATAAGCGAGCTTGACATCCTGGATAGACGAACCCCGCCGAGGACGATAATTCAGGGATTCGCTGAAGATGAGGTGCAGCTCGGGCGTCAGAAACTGAACAGTCTTGTACAAGACAGCATCAGCGAGCGAGTGGTAGCGCTTGTTCAGCCTAGAGACACTGCAGAGGTCGTGCCCTGGTATCATGTGGAAGATGAAGACGAGCAGCTTATCGGGAAGCCGAGCAAGCATATCGGCCTTGTGGTGGTCGTGACAAACCCTGGATGAGTGAGGCATTGGCGAACAATTAAGAGTCAGGGTAATGGAAGTCGTGCGCGTTGCTTGTAGTTGCTGGTGTTGATATGTTAATTACTGGTGATGATCTTGGGGCTTCATCGAATGACGTTTCGGAGATGCCAAGGATGGTAAAGAATGCTGACGTAAAAGAGGCCACAAATAATCGGGCGCGGAGTGGTCTGAGTCTACGGGGGAGAGTTGTGCTGTGCAGCCAAGTGGGGGTGTTTGCTAAACCGTGGCATTCACATAACGAGGGGCACTTTGTTCATTGTGTGAATCACTGGTTCAAGTCTGCAGGCAATAATACATTTCTCTACATCGTAAGAAGACACATAATGTCTGTTTGTACAGCTTTCTGGACCTGCCTCCCAGGTTTAACATGTATTGATTCTCAACTGACATAGCAGGGAAGTGCAGAGCTGTAAAGGCAACTTACATCTTATTCTTGCATGCTCGCAGCTTAGCCAAGCCATCAGCCATACAAGCAGCCCCGTTTGTCGACTACAGTTCATCCCGTAAAAAGACCCGAGAAAGAATCTACTTTTACAGAAGACCCTTTCTCGCTTTACTGTTATGTTACTAATAAAGCCCCTAACTAGCTATATAGGGTACTAATTCTCCTACCCGAGACGCGAAGGGCTTGAGAGATGGCTTGGTGTGAATGGCTTCAGCTAATAAGATATCTAGCTTTATGGAGTACTTGAGGCTCGATTGTCTTTCTGTGGGCCAAGGTAGCAACAGAAAAACAATATGTTGCATCCGAGGTTGGAAGAGTTTTACGACCTTCCAACTACGGAAGCGATCAGTAATGGACTCCATTTATTACCGCCCCCCTGTTCTCTGCTCTCTATGGAGTGATTGAATGTACATGTGAACTGTTGATATTTCACAACCTACTTTCAGATGCAAAAACGCAAGTTCCCATCAGATGGAACTGTTGGCCTTTGATACAAAGCCGACAGTAAAGACTATCCCGTGGTAAAGGATACGTATGAATAAACACTAGCTAATTTACGAACGACAGACTGATCTCTCATGTGCCTGTTGGTCAACACTCATGCCGTGACACCAGTTATTGGAAGAATTAGCGGACCCAGGCCCTGACGGCAACAATTGCGCCATTTGACCTAGCAATGAGTTTTTTCTTGTAACCGAAGGACGGGTACTTGAGGCGGCAGAACCAAGTCTATATAAGACAGTTGAGCCTCAGAACTTTAACACATGCTCCCTCCCTTTGAATAACAGCATCTGAGCCTCACATTTAGTCCCCGTAGCGACTATGGCCACCCCCAAAGATACCGCCATCATCGAGGCTGGCTCCAATCACGATGGGCCTGACGGAGGCGACCTTCAGCCTCGACGACGAAGAACATGGCATCACACGACCCTCTTCAACGCCTTCGTCATTGGCGGTGTGGGCTTTCTCGCACCTGGACTCTGGAATGCCATGAGCTCACTTGGTGCCGGTGGCGCACAAGAGCCTTACCTTGTAAATGCTGCCAACGCTTTGGTGTTTGGCCTGATGGGATTTCTGTGTCTCTTTGGAGGACCCATCGCCAACCGTATCGGTCTCGGTTGGACTCTGTGCTTGGGCGCGGTTGGCTACCCCATCTACTCTGCTGGCCTGTATACTAATAACCGGTACGGAAACGAATGGCTTGTCCTTGTCGGTGCTGTGACTTGCGGTATCTCAGCGGGACTGTTCTGGGCCAGCGAGGGTGCTGTGGCGCTAGGATATCCTGAACCCAGTAAGCGAGGACGGTATATGAACATCTGGCTCTGGTTTCGAACCGGCGGACCACTTGTGGGCGGCGCGATTGTTCTAGGACTCAACAACGATGAGAATGCCAAGGCCAAGGGAAAGATCAACCCCAAGGTCTATCTCGTCTTTATTGCTCTCCAGTGTGTTGCTGCACCTGTGGCTCTCCTGCTATCACCACCCGAAAAGGTTCAGCGAGCAGATGGCAGCCGAGTCGTGGTCAAAGCCGAAAAGAGCTTCAAGGCTGAGTTCAAGGCTTTGTATATTGCAAGCAAGCGCAAAGATATCCTGATCTTGTTGCCTGTGTTCTGGGCGGCCTACTTTAACCAGTACAACAACAACTTCCAGACCTACTATTTTGGCGTCCGTGCTCGTGCGCTTATCGGCTTTGTTATGAATTTTGGCGTTCTGCTCTCGTCTCAGATCATGAGCTCTCTGCTTGACTACAAGGGATTTACCATCAAGAAGCGTCTCGAGTACGGCTACTGGTATGTCGTTGTGTGGCACATCATCGCTTGGGTATATGCCTGGGTCATTCAGGAGAAATATACCAAGACGAACCCTGCCTGGGACTGGGAGGACAAGGGTTTCGTCGAAGGCTTCTTTGTCCTCTGCCTCTGGGAGTTCTCTCGCCAGGCATTGCAGAACTGGTTATACTACTTTTTGGCAACCAAGACCGACAATATCTCCGAGCTCAGTCGTTTTTCTGGCATCCTACGAGGACAAGAGAGTTTCGCACAGGCCATCAGTTTCGGAATCAACACCAGGGAATGGTATGGTGGACGAGTGCCACTAATTATCAACACCATACTCCTCAGTAAGTTCTTAAATAAGTTATCTTCATGGCCAGACGGGCTAACATCCATCGTAGCATTGGCTGCATATCCTACCTGGCTTGCAATGAGACAGCATGAGCCCATCGAAAAGAAAGATGACAGTGATAACGAGGAGATAGATCCAGGGATTCCAGGTAATTTGGCTGGAAATGTCAACTTGTCTAAATAGACATGTTAGATTGGGTGGAATGGTCCAGTCAGTTAGGGGTTTCAAACTGAGTTTCAGATGAGGCTTCAGAATAGGCCGGACAAGAGGCCAAGCATAGGCAACTATGTGGAAACTAGTGAATCAGAAAACCTTTAGCCTTATTCATCTAATATGTTACTAAGAATAATATATGAAGATAGCTCGAAGTGCAGTGTTTATTGTTATACGGCACGAATCTAGACGATCTACGCACATGATATATCGCCGCTTTTACTTAGGTCAACACAGGCTTAGGACTAACTCAGGCAGAAAAGAAGTATGTCGACTCCTGTTGGAGGAAGAAAGGTTGTACGGCTTGAAGTATATAAAATGATTCATACCTTCAAGTTCATATTGTCAGTTATCAAACAATTTCCACTTGGGAATATTGCATTAGTTCCAGAGTATTCTACAACCTGAATGTCATAATCACTATATTGATCCTCATGTCTATCATCACGACTCTCAAGACTACCCAGAGTGGGCCGCTACACGATTATGGGAGTATGTCTTCAATCACATCATGTTTCGTGAAGACAAATGGGTCGTTTCTTCCCAGCAGCCGCCTACCCACAACGAGGGCGACTTAAGAAGAGTCGATCTTGTCGTTGAGAAAATTGATAACGATGCCGCAACCGTTGGGACTCTACTGTTGGTAGAAGCCAAACGAGCGTCTGCATCACCTGCCGAGGTTGAAGTAGTAGAATACCAAGCGCTCACAGCTGCCTGCGCATACTACATCGAAACGCGGAACCAGCACATTTGGACTATGACTTGCGTTGGTAGCGCAGCGCGGCTGTGGATATTTCTTAATCAAAAAGTAAAAAGAAAATTAAAAAGAGATCTTATAAGACTCTATAGAGTAAGATATTTTAGCTATTTAATTAAACTAAATAAGAATAAAATATATACCTAAAAACCTAGAAGAATGAGGGACAGACTGTATGGGTTTATCATGGGAAGAAAACAACCTATTGGACTAGGAAGCTTAAGTGAGCTTCGGTTTCATTGAATTACAATCTTGGTATCTGGCAAGATTGGTATAGTGAGGTGTCAAATCCAACTGATATTGTTGTATCACCAGTTTACCGACTTTCTATAGCCAAATAATACGATTCATTTGTGTACCAGAATTGTACAAAGCCCTTCAGTGGCTGGCATTTCCAGCCTTCATCGGCTCGTTCGTCTTGTGAATGATACTGGAACGTTACTCGCACTGCATGGAGTAGCTTATTCCAGCGCGACGGATGTAATTCAGGTCTAAACCGAAATACATGTGGATGGTCGACTCTTATGACCAAGTCTACACGCCAGCGACATTGCCCGACTGTTCGACACCCGCCGTTCCGGTACTGAAACAGAATACCTTTACAAAATCCGGTTTCTTTGTCGTTGAAGGTCAATGTCGATGAGACACCGTCCAGGGATGCCCAAGAGAAGTATGGCTCATCAAGAGGATGGGGATTGCATTTTTCCAATGGAAATGGTTTGGGAAGTTCAGGTTTGCAGGGAGGCCTGCAATATGCACCAAAAAATGTGACTGGGGATCCCTCTTGGGGCTCACCGTAGACTATGGTCACAGGAGCAGATTTGCCTAGACATAGATCCTTGAATTCACCTGCGATAAGTCGTCCAATAATGATGTCGCCGGCAAGTTTTGTCCTTACAAGGATATTCATACCAGATCAACGTCCTTCACGAACGCCAAGCACGAGTAGCCGATCTTTCTTAGGGATTGGCAAATAGATCCAAACAATACTTCGTTGGCGTCTTTTGGTGAAACGTTCGTAGGTAGTCGTAGCAGATGATTCTTCCCCGTGATGAATATAAGTGCCAAAGAGCTGGCTCAAGGAGAAGAAAAAGGTAATGCCACTTATTTTATCCGCTTCAACAGCATGAAAATGCTGCCAGGAGGAAAGACTTGAGCCATAGGCCTTACAAGAGGACAGATCTGGCGGCGCGGGCGTGTTCCATATTGGGAGTGCAGCCTGTGCGTTTGGCAGTTTGAGACGGAGCAAGCCATCCTTAGAAAATACGTAAGTACGCGGTTTTAGCATCGGGTAAGATGCCATCAATTCCTACCTTGAATTGCGCTTCGATTCCCATGACAAGCGATACATGCTGGACGACTGTCCTGTAAGAGTTGCTGCATTCTCCCGAATAGACCGGTGTACAAGAGAGGCGTTCCACTCTACTAATCCCGCCGGAGTCAATTGTCAATCTGATTATTGAGGGCGGCGTTGCCGATGTGATGCATTTCAGGTTCCCATTGCGCTTCCATGAGAGGACTTCGCTCAATTGAACGGAAAGAAGTGGTTCTGGAGTTGTTCCGGTCGTGCAGGAAGCCGACTGAATCGCCAAGATACACCTCCAGAACAAGGAATGCCTAGAGTAACCTCGAATCATGTCGAGCAGCTCGCCCGGCATACGGCACATTTCAGGTAAACCACAAATCTTGGCTGTTCTCTTCAGCGTGCCTGGAGTAAGGGTTCGGCCAGATAGGTATAGGGGCTGTGCCCCTCGCCAAGGTGATCTCCACGCGGAGCGCACCCAGAGCCGGCGTAAGGCATCCGTTTCTTGAACCAGACACTCTTTGATGAAGATTGAATAACAGTCAAAGTGGATTGGAATGAACTCCGGTGACATAGCGCACTTCTTGCAGTTCGGGTAGCGACATAAGCGAAAGCCATCAACGTTCGTCATGATATGGCCCGGCTGTGGGAAAGCAAAAGGTCGCGTTCGGCCACTATAAGATGCCGAATCATGATTGCCGAAGACTGCATCGTAATGTTAATAAAGAGAGAAAGTACACGAAGAGGATAGCTAGATGTAGGGGGGATTATACCTGCTATTACCCTCTCATGTCTGAAGATTATGTCTGCACAAATTCCACACTGGGAATGGAGCCCAAGGTGCCCGGAATCATGCTTGGCCATCATTCGAGTCGTGTTCGTGTTCAAGGTGAGTTGTGGAGATGCCAAATGGGATCTATTGTGTCGGTTCGGCCACACTGTTTTCCGAGCCGGAGAGCAAGGACAACCTTTGCCAATCAAAACTACGCTCTTCTATTTTGCGCTGATTAGAGTTGTTTCGACTTGCTAGGTCCTAGACATATATCGGTTATGATTCAAATTGTTGGCCTGAAGACGAGGTAGTTTGAATATACGGCCAGCATGATGCATGTATTAACGAAACTGTGGGATCCATATCCTTGGCGAGCAATCGGGAGGTATCAAAGGCTAGAGATAGGCTATGAAAATAACGTCCATAGTCTTCAGTGACATTCCCGTATCTACTAACTTTGCCGATGGTTCACTTCTCATTATTGAAACAGTTGATCAGCGTACCGATATGGGGCGTGATCTCGACCTTGAATATGTCACCCTCCCGAAGAGTAAGCTTTGGAGATTTTCCCGCTCCAACCCCGGCAGGTGTACCAGTTATGATGACGGTTCCCGAAGGTAGAGTGGTGCTCTGAGATAGAAAGCTCACGAGCTTGGGGATGCTAAAAATCAAGTCGCTTAAACCAGGAATGGTCAGTATCGCTTAATACCTCACATCAACAACGGTGTTGGCTTACTCTACACCACAGTCTTGGACAACCTGCCCGTTTCTAAGACCACGCAATCGGAACTTGGAAGGCTCTGGCATCACGGCAGCTGAGACAAGCGTCGGCCCTGTGACTGTTAGAGATATCCCGTCACCTGGTTTCAGAAACTTACCTATTGGGCAAGCTCCGTCGAACCCCTTGGAGTAACACCACTGAGATTGAGCAAACTGACTTGTCCTGCTAGAGATATCGTTGCAAGCAGTGTATCCCAAGACATACTCCATAGCCTCCGACTCAGGGACGTTCTTGGCTGATTTACCAATGACAACAGCAAGCTCGGCTTCATAGTCTCCGCAATCGTCCAACTGCGTCAGTTTGGGAAGAATTGTTCTTTCTGGCCAGGGATTTCCAAGGGATGTGTTTGGCTTCCTATTTGACTTTGTTAGCAAAATATTACTGATTGACCAGATATTAAAGGCCATACAAGAACACAGTGGGAAGACTAGGCAGATCTAGATTGACCTCTTGCGCATGTTGTCTGTACTAGTAGCTTGTTAACCAAAAGTCATCGACGTTCAGACGGTAAGAACGCACATTCAAGCCGATACACCGAATGGTGCCGACCTCATGAGCTGCCACAGGTGACAAGACTCTGTCAATAGTTTCAAAGACTCCGGTCTTATCCCCAGGGCTCAAGACCGAACTCCCCGAAAATACTTCTGCCACAACAGTGATGCCATCGAAGAGAGCGAGGCCGACATCTACATCGTCCGACACTGGCTGCCCAATCGATATCCTCGTTTTGTCGGACACTGGGATGAAGCGTACGAGTCCTATCAAGCAGGTTAGTTGCTATGAGCTTGCGTTTCCGGCGCAGATATGCCCCGTTTCTGTGAAGGGTAAATACTCTTGAACTGCGGCATTGACATGATCATTGTGATTTGGTAAAAGTTTAGGATTCACAACCTCGAGCATACTTTCGAGGGCGTTGAAAGGTTATGGAAGCCGACACCATCGTGTACCATGTCCAATCGGATTGTATGATGTGACGCCAACATGCCAGCCCCTGGGGTCAAACACCCCGGCCATCAAGTGGTCCAATAGGAATTAGATCACCCGGTCTCCGCATCTACCAGGCCCCTCCCCGACAACCCCTTCTGGTCCAGAAGCTGAAGCCGAGGATTGAGGAGACGATGAAATATCATCGTGGTTTAAATGGATCATTGGATATGCGTAATCGAGACACTATCTATTTCTGCGCCAGAGTCTGAATCATTCTCAACTTCGAGACCTTTGCACGGTTGATAACGACTGGAACCTTGTGATAAGCGCGTCATCTTTTAATCAAGAGCTTCAGAATGGCACTTCCCAACAAGTTATCGAGTCCATTTCGGGCATATCTGCCCAATCTCGGCGATGAGAGGTTTACCACTATGCAGAAACAGGACGCTCATCAATATGCCAAGTCTTTCAAGGAAAATGGCCAGCCTCCGTGGCTTCATGCTCTGTACCTTCACTGGCGCAAGCTACTTTCAGAGCCTTTCAAGGGCATTACCAATGACGGTAGGCTTATCCCTATTCATCATGGTCCCCAGATTCACAGCTAATTGGTAACAAGGATATGTCAAACCCGACATCTTTCAGCTCGAAGATCAAGGTATCCCTATCGAGGATATCGTTAAAGCAGCTAGAGTCGTCTTGTCCAAGATGACTGCGGAGCAGAAAAGCCTTTCCACGTACCACATCGACTCTCCTGAATGGCGGACCTGGTCAAATCCAGAGTTTCTGCTAAGTGACAAAGGCGTCAGGCTCGACGAGGTCAGCGCGGAATTAAGAGCTGCCATCATGCAAGTTCTCCAGGCCGCCCTCTCTCCAGAAGGCTACGAGAAAGCAATATCAGCCATGCGCATCAACGGGTTTCTTGGTGAATTGGTCGAGTCTCCTGCCATCATGAATGAGTTCTCTTACAACTTTGTTCTATTTGGCTTCGAGCCATCAACGACAGAGCCATGGGGGTTTTCCTTCTATGGTCATCATTTATGCTTGAACGTGTTCTTCTACCGGAAGCAAATGATATTATCTCCATGGTTTACTGGCGCAGAGCCAAACTTGATTGACGATGGGGAATATCAAGGAACCAAAATTCTGAAGCGAGAGGAAACCCTGGGGCTACAGCTCATGCAAAGTCTGTCAAGCAAAGTCCAGTCTCAGGTCCAGATCTACAAGGAGATGAAAGACTCTGCGATGCCTCATGGCCGTTGGAATCATGACGATCAGAGGCATCTTTGCGGTGCTTACCGTGACAACCGAACAGTGCCTTATGAGGGGGCCCTTGTCGCAGAACTATCTCTAGAACAGCAAGGAACGGTCATCGAGATATTGGAAGAATATCTCTTGTACCTCCCCGACACGGCTCGTAAACTTCGTCTTGATGAGATCAAGCGCTGGTTCCACGAGACCTACTTCTGCTGGATCGGTGGCTACGGAAATGACGACCCATTCTACTACCGTATCCAGAGCCCTGTCATCATCGTCGAGTTTGACCATCACTCGGGAGTCTTCTTGTCGAATAAAGAGCCTGCCAAGTTTCATATTCATACGTTGTATAGAATGCCCAATGGTGGAGATTATGGTATGGCGCTGAGGAAGCTGATTCCAGGTACAAGACAAGAGTTCCTATGGGAAGAGAATAAGGCAGAAGATTGAAGGCTTTGCACGGGGGTAAGATCTGTATCAGAATCACATGGAATCTATTGTTTTATCCATAATTAGGTCAGTGTACTTAAATAAAAAGAGAGTACACACACGAATCAGGATTATTGGCTACTGCAGTAAGAATGTGAAGTCAGTGGTCGTGACGATAAGTCATGTATTCTCGTGAACATGCACCACGTTACTGTAACATGCCACGATTGGAGCCCAAGATTGACTTGTTTGAACTCGGTCATGTACATAAAATAGTATACTACTACACGGCATGTAACCTCACAGGGTTACTAGCTGACAAGTCCGACATTGATAACCTTTGCAAATCCCAAGGATGAGAGTACACGAAATACACCGACGAGTATAATAAGATGCCGGTTATCCGTACTAGCTTCGTATACTACATATGTGTTCTGTAATCTGAATATGTGATGAGGTGTAAGTGAATTACCGTAAAAGGCGTCGTAAGCGGTCGAGGTCCGGACCAGGGAGCGACCCAATCGGAACTCGTTGACCCGTGAACGGAAACGACTGAGTTACAATGAGCACCAGCCGTCACACGCATGAAAGGGGCATGATGAACCACTAGTGTCTTCCGACAGGGTCACTATCATGCTTCGATAGCTCGGGTTGCGGGGGTAGTCCTTGACCCCGTGGGGACTTCCCCATGGGGAAGATATAAATCTGCTGGATGGACTATCATTGTAGATTTCATTCTCACGCAGATTTATATAAGGCCTTTGAGCTCCAACACAAGCTTGATACCTTCTCATCTCTATCTCACAACAGCTATTCCAATATGTCCAAGCCGGAAATCGAAGCTCTCGAGCATAGTGTGAGTGATGCAGCCGTCGTGCGTCTCGACAACTCTACAGAGGAAGCGAATTACTCACATCTCGTACAGCATGGAGCAGCGAACATCACAGAAGAACGTAAGGAGTTTCTTCTCAAGCGTCATGGGACTGTCGATCTGGATCCCCTGCCCTATATGAGCGATGCTGATCCATTGAATTGGCCCAAGTGGAAGGTGAGCCAGCTCAACATGACTAGAAACAGTCCCGGATAAGCTAACGCGCTTTCATGATAGAAAATTGTCAACCTCAGTCTCGTCGCCTTCCACGGCATGATGGCCACCTTTACCGCCGCAGCGATCCAGTCCGCCTTCGTCGAAATCGCAGAAGACCTCAACGTCAGCATCCAACGAGCGAGCTACCTGACCTCTCTGGTGATTGCAATCCTGGGTGGCGCGCCGCTCTTCTGGCGTCCGCTCTCGCATACCTACGGCCGTCGTCCGACCTTTTTGATATCGCTCTTGTGCAGTCTTGTTGGCAATGTTGGCTGCGCGGTGAGTCCTACTTACGCAACCATGGCTTTGTGTCGTGCAATCACTGCCTTTTTTATCTGCCCTGCCGCCTCCATCGGTACCGCGGTGGTGTCTGAAACGTTCTTTCGGAAAGAGAGAGCGCGGTATATGGGTGTTTGGACAACGATGGTCACACTGGGCGTTCCGGTTGCACCGCTCATCTTTGGATTCGTTGCTATGAGGGTCGGCTATCGATGGATCTACTGGATCCTTGCTATGGTAAGACTGTTGAGATCCTTCATTTGGATATCAGATCTAATATCTTCGCTAGACAAATGCTGCTCAGTTTATACTCCATGCGTTATTCGGACCCGAGACTCGATTCGTACCCAGCAGCTCGTTGCCAGGAGTGCCTACTTGGAAGCAACAATATCTGAGATTCCATCGCATCGATCCTACGCCTCTTAAAGCTATGGACTTCTTTCGCCCTCTTCTCTTCTTCGCATCCCCAAATGTTATTATACCAGCAGCAGGTCACGCCATGGTATTTCTCTGGGGTAGTGTCATGACGACTTTCGAGATCCCCCAAATCTTCCCTGAAAAGTTTGGCTTCAATACGCAGCAAGTCGGTCTTCAAAACATTGGCATAATCATTGGAACTGTTGCTGGAGAGCAGATCGGTGGCATTCTTTCCGACAAGTGGATGTGGCTGCGAGAACGCAAGGGCAAACAGCCGCAACCTGAATACCGCCTCTGGTTGAGCTATACCGGTCATCTACTAACCATCTGCGGTGTTGTCGTCTTCTTGGTGCAAATCGATCGGGCATCAGACGTGTGGAATGTCACACCCATCGTCGGAGCAGGCATTGCCGCAGCTGGCAATCAGATTGTGACTACGATCATGATAACCTATGCTGTGGACTGCTATCCTCAAGATGCCGCATCGGTTGGTGTCTTTATTGCCTTTGTCCGCCAGTGCTGGGGATTTATCGGCCCGTTCTGGTGAGCTACCTGACTTAAGTGTTCTCTATTTTACTGACAGTTATACGCAGGATACCGCAGATGATCGAGAATCTCGGTCTCAGCTTGAGTGCGGCGGTGACCACGGCTACGATTGTGGCCGTATCAATGTTGCCTACTGTGCTTCTGCAGTGGAAAGGTCGCAACTGGCGCGGAACCAGCTCGACATAATCTGGGTAGCCTATTTTTTTGTTCATAGCTTGACTAACGCAATTCTTTCTGAGTCTCGGCATTCTTTCATGTAAACCATGGATGTATGGCTAAGTATATTTATGCAGACCTCGATGCGTTTTCCACCGTTGGTGACATCGTGTGAATGTGACAGTTGGCCCAACATTTAATTCAATCGGATGTCTCGGGTTCCTGAAGATGAATTACCACCTTTATACGAGGTATTCAACCTTGTGCAAAGGCTCCCACACCACGTACCTAAAATATGGGACAAAAAGATGGAAGCCTCGGTCTCTCGAAACTCAAATGACTGATATTTCTTGGCAACTTCACGTTAATGAAAACCAGATGCCGTAAGAACTCTCTAGAAAAGGTTAATTAATGCGGTGAAGAATGCCAGTGAGCGGGACCAATTACTTGGCCTGGGATGTTCAATCACCAGCCATAACCGCATCAATAACATATCGAGAAGCGGGACAAACAACGCGCGATTGACTGCCCTTTTGGGCGGGATAGTCCGGGGAAAGACGAACCATGTAACCTCATCTCAGTCTACGGCTAATTACCGCGGATGGTGAAATTCTTATTGATGCATTTTATGCACCGGTGTTGGATGATCATCCCACGTACCCCTCACATTGGTCTGAAAATGGCCGAACCCCAGCAATGCCCTCGAGATTGACCAGTTGCGTCATGCGGCGATGAGGGCAAGGGAGGGGAGCTTGTTGTGTATAAGGACATCCATGGAGGTTGGTTTGGGAGAACCTCAGCAAGGACTTCAAGCCTAGGCAGTTGAGAATGAAATTGCCGTCGCTTTCCAGCTTTAAAGCCTTGGGGCTTTTCGCCCTTGCTTTTGGGGGGCTGATTGAGTCGTCCGCTTCCCAGAATACTGATGAAGCAAACTCCGAGGTTCAGGATAATGGGCTTACCTCGATTGTCCAGTGGTATGTATTGAGATATTCTTCGATTTGTCCCATAGCTAACCTCAACTGTAGGGACACGCACAGTTATTTCATTAACGGAGAGAGACTTTTTATTTTCTCAGGCGAGGTTAGTTCATACACAATGCTATCTCGCTATCTGCTGACAATGCCTTAGTTTCACTACTGGCGCTTGCCTGTGTTCGTTTCGCTCTTCCCATGAATTGATATCATTACTGACGTAGCTTAGTCCTGAACTGTGGCGAGATCTTCTCGAGAAGATGAAAGCCAGTGGTTTCAATGCCTTCAGTATCTACAATAGCTGGGGCTATCACGAAGCTACTCCCGGGGTGCTTGACTTCGAGAACGGCGCCCACAACTTCACATCCATCATGTCACTCGCCAAGGAAATTGGTCTGTATCTGCTCATCCGACCCGGACCCTACGTGAACGCGGAAGCAAATGCTGGCGGATTTCCTTTATGGCTCACCACGGGCGAGTATGGGGAGCTACGTGACGACGATTCGAGGTATACGAAAGCCTGGACGAAATACTGGACGGAGATCTCCAAGATCATCGAGCCACACCTTATCACAAATGGGGGTAATGTTGCCATGTTTCAGGTAATGCCGAGTCTCTTGACGCCTCAGTTTCTGGAGCTAATATGACCAGATCGAGAATGAGCTGGGATACCAGTGGGAAGACGAAGAAGACCGGATTCTACACGAACCCGTTGCAAATTACATGCAACTCCTACAAGACACCGCCAGGGACGCAGGTATAGATGTACCGGTATTCCACAACGCGCCGAACACAGTAAGTCAGGCCACTAGGCACTCGCTCCTCATCCACTACTAACACGCCGAAGAGGACGTTTGCGTGGTCGAACGACTTTGAACCCAATGCTACCGGAAACGTCGACGTTGTAGGCGTCGATAGTTACCCATCTTGCTGGAGCTGCAATTTGAGTGAATGCACGGGGTCAAACGGTGAATACGTGCCTTATGTGAGTAATTTCAGAGCGCTTAACTCCTTGCGTGCCACAGAGAGGTATTAACCTTAATCAGAAAATCCAAGATTACTACACCTACTTCTCTATCCAGTCTCCGTAAGTTATGAAAGCCCTCATAGAGCATGCCCAACAACTAACGACCCAGCTCGCAACCGAACTTCTTACCTGAGTTTCAAGGAGGATCGTACAATCCATGGGGAGGACCTGAAGGAGGCTGCCCCAGCGATATTGGGTCTGACTTTGCAAACATCTTCTACCGCGACCTGGTATCCCAGCAAGCCACTGCTATTTCTCTCTACATGATGTATGGTGGAACCAACTGGGGTTGGTTCTCTTGCCCTGTTGTTGGTGAGTATATGTGACGTTTCTCGTTCGTGTTTTTAAACTGACGCCGCGACTTCCACTAGCAACGAGCTATGACTATTCCTCGCCCATCTCTGAGAATAGGCAGATCTGGGATAAGTTCTATGAGACAAAGCTGCTGCCTTTGTTTACGCGTGGTAAGTCAAGGCCTCTCTGCAGTGAATCATAGTAACTACGCTAATCCTTCAATGTCAGTTGCCCACGACTTGACCAAAACCAACCGTATTGAGAATGTTAGTGTTTGAATTGTTTTCTTGAAATACCGTATACTGACGATTTCAGAGCACTTCTGCTTCCACCAACTCCGATATTCTAGTCTCTGAATTGAGAAACCCAGATAACGATGCTGCGTTCTACGTGGTCAGACACAACTACTCCCCTTCAGGAACAAAGGAAAAGTTCAAGCTCCACGTCAAAACATCGTCCGGCGAACGTCAGTCCCTCTTTATTCTCTTTTATATATACACACTCACAACATTACAGTCTCGATCCCTCAACACGCCGAGCATATTACCATTGATGGGCATCAATCCAAGATCATCGTTACCGACTTTCACTTTGGAGCCAAGACACTCTTGTACTCGACAGCAGAGGTTCTCACCTACTCCGTGTTTGACAAGAAGGAAGTCCTCGTCCTGTGGCTCCCTGAGGGTGAACATGGGGAGTTCACTTTACAAGGTTTCACAGACATTCAGCCAACTTCCAAGAAAACCGTCAAGAACCTCAAGATCAAGTCGGCCAAGAACAGCGTCACTGTCTCATATACGCAAAAGAAGGGGCTTTTTACTCTAGAGTTGGAAGATGGGTCTACTATTGTCCTTGTGGACCGCAGCACGGCGTACCATTTATGGGCCCCGACGTTGACTAACAATCCTCTCGCGACAGTGAACAACACCGGTCAGTTCTATCATCTTCGAATGGCCTCCAATACTAAACCATCATACTAACAACTTTTTCTAGTCCTTGTTCAGGGCCCCTACCTTGTTCGGTCAGCTTCCCTTGATAAGAAACAGCACAAACTTGATATACAAGGAGACCTCGACGAGTCCACACAACTGAACGTCTTTGCACCTGCGTCTGTACGGACCATTACCTGGAACGGCGAAAAGGTTAAGATTACTTCGAAACAAGGGAACTTGTTCACTGCAAAACTACGAGGACCGCCGAAGTTCAAGCTCCCTTCTCTTGGAGGTTGGAAGTACACGGATAGCTTGCCTGAGATTGATACTGACTACAAGACGTCTGACAAGACTTGGATTGGTATGTAATCCCGATTTTCTCTTGCTCGGCCACTAACACAGCGATCTATAGTTGCAAACCGAACCAACACCACTAACAACGTGATCCCTGATCTCAAAAACCCTGTTCTTTACGTTGATGAGTACGATATCCACTACGGGAACCATCTGTACCACGCCAAGTTCCCAACAACCGCCTCGCCACCCACTGGTGTGTTTCTTAACTTGACAGGTGGTCTTGCTTTTGGGTACTCTGTCTGGTTGAACTCGGACTACATCGGCTCATATCTCGGCCGATCCTATTTAGGAGCGTTCGGACAAGACTTCTCGTTCAAGAACGCTACTCTCGCCAAGGATGAGAACATCCTCGTCGTCTTGATGGATAATTCCGGCCACGATCTTCGCGAATCGGCATTGGCGCCACGGGGCATCACCAACGCGACCTTGCTGGGCCCGAACGAGGACGGCTACAAGTTTTCCGAATGGAAGATTGCGGGAACAGCGGGTAGCGGCCACAAGAACATCGACCCAATCCGAGGACCGCTCAATGAAGGTGGTCTTTACGCAGAGCGCGTTGGCATGCACTTGCCTGGCTTCCCTGATGACGACTGGTCTTCCTACTCGTCCAAGAAGAAGACACTCGAGAACCCTTCACCGAACGTTCGCGTCTATCGAACGACGGCAGATCTAGATGTTCCTGCGGGTCTAGACGTATCTATTTCTTTCAAGCTTACTGCCCCCTCCAACTCGACCTTCTCGCCGACCAAGAAGGGGTACAGTAACCGTGTCAGGGCGCTGCTATTCATCAACGGCTACCAGTACGGCCGGTTCAATCCGTATATCGGTAACCAGCAATCGTTCCCTGTTCCTCCTGGTATTCTCAACTACCAGGGCGAGAACACCATCGCGGTCACGGTCTGGAGTCAGAGTGCGGAAGGGGCTGAGGTTCAGGTAGAGTGGGAGGTTGACTATGTTCACACTACGAGCTTTGACCTCAAGTTTGATAGCGAGTACCTGCGGCCCAACTGGACCAAGGACAGACTGCAGTATGCGTAAGTGAGCTCGCAGTAGGGTGAGATTCAACTCTCAAAAATGAGGCTGTAGTCAATTGAAACACGAACGTTTGTTTCGAGACTATAATAGTTCTAATCGCTATGAATATCCTCAGGCTTTACTACAACCCAGTTCTTGTTCGCCGTCACTGGCAGTCCCTCCCGCTTCTGGTCCTTGGCAAACTGCTTTCTCATATGATCGATCTCCTTCTTGTAGCTCTCCTTGCGATTGACCCACAAGTGAATACCTCCCCGAGCAACATCAACGCCGTGAAAGATCATGGGCCCATCGCTGTCGGGTGTATCTCCACCAGCGAGGATAGGCTTCTTCCACTCGTCGATATAAGTGAGGATAGCAGCCCACTTTCCGGCTTTCCAAGTGGCTGGAGCCCACAGGAACGGCGTCATGACCGAATCTTGATTGTATCGCTGTTTATAGGCGCCATCTTCGATCTGTTTACGAGCCGTGGTGATTCCTCCCTTCTTGTTCTTCATTAGAAGACTCACGCCAATGACGTTCTCTGGCTTCACGTTGTAGCCGTACTTGGGATCAGAAGCAACCATGCGCACAAGCTCTTCAGAAGCAGCACTGATCACGTAGACCTCGATGCCGTTGGCCATGAGCTTGTTGTAGAGTTCAACCTGGCCAGCAAAGATCTTGGGTGGTGAAACTTCGATGGGCGTCACTTTGTCATCTTCGTAATAAGATGTCGCAATGGTACGGTTGAGCGCCATGAGCTCGTCCACGTAGACCTTTAATTCACGTAGGGGAATGCCGCTGAAGATTTGCGCAGCCCAGGGATAGCACACTGCGTCCTCAATCTCACACAACCGGTTGTAGTAACTGTAGAGTGTCTCATTGTGGCTGTCGCTGTCCTTGAAAGGGATCAGTTTCAGGGTTGGGTCCATGGTCTCTCGAGTGAGGATGCCTTTGTTCTCGAGGAAAGGCAGCAACGACTCTTCCAGATCGTTCTCGTAGCTTGTGTTGTCCATATCGAAAACTGCATAGCGCCCGTCATTGGCGTTACGAGCGATCATGGCATCGAGAGCACGAGCAGCCTTGGGGGGCCAGTGCTTCAGCTTGGGACCAAGGGAGCCATCGTGAGTAGGTGCGGCGAATGAGACGGTACCACACTCAGCTAGCCAGAAGGTTATGGCGGTGGTGACCTTGATGGGCTTCATGATGGAATACGGATCACCAAGTAACCGAGGAAAAGGGAGAGGAGGTGAGACCGATTCGTCAAGGGCGGGTTGAAGAGGTGATTCCAGAAACACCCTTAGTTTGGGGGAAACTTGCTTTTCTACTTCAAGGCCTGGTCGTCAAGCCTAAGTCGACTTGCACCCTTGCACGGCCCGATATTTCTTCCTCAGGTAGACGCTGTGAATGATGAGATGGATGTCGGGGGGTTGGGTGGATATACAGGCTTGGATGGAAGATCTTGGTCGGTTTGGGATGTGTACCCCGCTCGAGCGATTAATGAGGTTCTCGAGACATTGGGAAGCCAATTTGTTGTACGGAGTATATTCACCAGGTTACTTACTGCTGAATATCTCTCATATTTCTGGCCCAGTATCATTCTTGTTTGTAGTTCGGTTATATTTCTGCTGTTCTGTGTCCTTAAGGCTTCCTTCAATTGGTAACCTTTCAGTTCAACGACCTCGTCTTCCAACTCGATTGCAGGGGTGAACCAACACCTCGGAGAACTCCCACAATTGGCATAGTCAGTTGTTAATTCTGCGCCTAGGCATAAAGAAAGTTCTTTAGCTTGTTCCTGCAGCCCACAGTGCAATAAGCAGCGTCATATTGGTCTGTATCAATACTCTAGCCCCTTTATTACTTGATACTCAATTAGATGCCTTATCCAGGCTTGTGCCATGGGTCTTGAGATTCCTCTATCGCAATTACATCATGAAAGACTAGATGATATCTGCTTCAATGAATGATGTATCGGCCAAATGTGCTATTTAGTGTCCGTCCAGCAACTTCAGAGCAACTCAAGAGTCGACCTTGTCTAAATGTTGACGGATTATTCATGTAAAACCTTGCAAAAAGCTAGAGTAGCCTCGACATCTTACCCAGTCGTTGTTTCACTTGCAAGGAGAACAGACGATACTATAAATCAAGAGACAACGTAGTCGGAATCGTCGGAACCTATTGCACGCGGCCTAGAATACAGAGTAATTTACATGCCAGATCAAATAATCCCCATCCACTTCATCTGCCTGTAGGCAAACCTCCGTGCGGGCTGCCAAAGGTGTCTCTTCCCATCAAAGTACACATATCCCGCCCCAATCAACAGCCCTGAAAGATGCGCTGCGTGTCCGAAGTTGAGGGACCGGAAGCCAACGAAAAGTCCGTACGTCTCGAACAAGGCGATGGTTCCCATAGCATGCTCCATCGGGATGGCCACCGGTATGAAGAGAAGTCCCATATTAGCATCCGGGTTTTGCATAGCCCATGCTCCTAGAAGGCCAAATATGGCCCCACTGGCACCTAACGCTGGTGTGATGAAACCCGGGTACGCGGCTCTTGGAGATGCCCATTTCGATGTGAGATGGCTTGCCAGGCTTGATAGTAATCCGGCGGAGAGGTAGAAAGCCGTGAGATGCGCACCACTTTGCTGGAAAACTCTACTCTGGGCGGCGGCTTGACCAAAGGTGTACAGTCCATACATGTTTGCGGCCAGATGAAGCGGGCCACCGTGTCCAAACATTGAAGTGAGATGCGTGTAGTTGTAGGGGCGTCCGGGAATATGCATGAAATCCCACGCAAGCCTAGGGATAAGCAAGGTTATAGCAAAGATGCTCATGTTCACACCGATGGCGCCGGTTACCGCTCTACTTCCTCCCTGCATGTTTTGCCACGCATTCGATAGCGCGCTTAGTGAGGGCGATTCAGGTTGACGATCAAATTTCCAGGGACTTGCTACAATAGTGCTTCTGTCGAAGGATACCGATTGCCCCTTCTTTGTTTCCTGAGCTTCATGGTAGACTTCCCAACTGGCGCATCCGAGAACAATCGTACCGGCGACAGCAACGCACCAGCATGTTGGGCCAACAACTCGGAGAGGCATCTGGGCAAACGGATCGAAGCCTGAACCGAGGCCGCGCTTCGGTATACGCGTCTGGAGCGTCATCATACGCGCCCGTATTCTCAACGGTCTGGCACATAAGCGCAGCATTCTAGTGCCGGTCCTGGTTCAGAGACTAGTTCTCTTCGAAGTATGGAAGGTTTTGCCGAGGACAGAGATGTGGCGGTTGCTTTTGGCGGTTTCTATGAGATGCCAAAGAAGGATGAAGTGATACAGAGTATAGATTGGAAAGATACTAACTAGTACTGTTAGCGTGTCCACTTCAAAAAGCACGTGAAAAGGCACGTGCTTAGATTCGCTGCACACAGTTGCAAACATCGTTGCGCTCGATACTATGTACAAACTCAATCAAACCAAGTTGAATTGAGTTTCCAACGATCTAGTGAAGTTGATCAGAAACCCTAGTTGAGATTTGCTTGATTTTCTTGCATATGTTTGTTTTCCAGGTAGTCAGGTACAGACAACATCCCAGCAGGCTGCGTATTACATGATGCTCTGGTATAAGACACGCAGTGAAGAGAACTCCCCTTTGCTTCCAGTTGATGAGGATTCTGACTCAGAAGACAATGATTCCGATAGTAGCCATTAAGGCAGTAAGTGCCGCAGGGTCTCAAAATCTCCTTCACCTTCGATCCGCAGTACCGTCGCTTGTTTTTGGGGCTCCCGCAAAAGACAATCGGCAACAGAGGCGAAGGCGGCATCTACAGACAGGCCTTTCGTAAAGGTCTAGAGGTAGAAAGAGCTTGCTGCTGAGTTATTAACTCATATTAGCCGCATCACTGCGCTTCCGCCCGTCTTTAGCAAGGGCTTAGTAGTAAATACGCACTGCCAGGTGTTACATCATGTAGTTGCAATCCTACCTAACTATTATGGTGAGATAGCCAGTCATATCCGCAAAAACAACGCCTCGACGCAACGCTGGCATCTCCATAAGCCCGAATGCCGCACAGGACCGACAGGCTTGAGGCTTACGCAGTCCTACTACTTGGTATTTTTTTCCGTCTCCGGCTTTGGCGGCGTGCCCAGCTTCTCCACGCTTCCATCATTGTTGTATGACTCTTTGAACGCATCGCGAATCTGGCCAGGCGTCACCGCCGGGTCAGACCCCTCCAGAACGAGAACAGTAGCAACAGTTCTAGATGCCTGCTTCCGAACCGAAGTAGACTTGGCTTGCTTGTTTGCCTGGATCTGGAGGTTGTGGCGCTTGTCGGATGTCAACTGTCAAAGTCCAGTCAGCGTTTAGTGTCTGGATGACTGGATGCTCATGAGATATACCCCCTGCTTATCGAGACGGTAATTCTGGCCGTTTTGTTGCTTCTGCATGTAGAGGTTGATCGGCCCATCTCGCGGAGGGAATCCTTCCAGCTTGTCATCCGGAATCTCGTCGAGGAAGCTCAAAAAGATCTTTTTGGACATGTTAATACGGTGGTTGATCTCCAGGTACACAAAGGTCTCTTGTTGTGGCCAGAATCATTCGGCTTCGCTACTTGAAAGCGATAAGGACGAAAAACAGATGTAACGCGATTGCCAAGTTTGTCAGTGTCTGGATATATATAATCCCCTCACCTGTCCGAGCTCCAAAACTTGGCCGCGTTCTTGGTCATTATGCCGCTTGACCAGCAGCATGTTGGTTGCACAACAGGTACAATTACATGAGATGACGCTTCACATACTGTACATGAGCCGGGCGACTGTGAGCCTCGATCCGGTAGAGATAGTCGTCTCTGGCTGGCCTCATTTTCAAGCCACGAGGGACCGCGAAAAAGCCACCACGAAAAGAAGACGGTTGTGCAACATGAACGATTTGTAATTGTGGAATGCCTCAGATTGGAACAAGACAGGTCTCAGACACTCGCCCCAAAATTTTGCTTTAGCCAATACCGTGCGCTTGTCCATCTGTCCTCAAAGTTGGCCAAAGACCTAGAAAGCCCTCGTTTGAGATCAATCCTCGCATCTGCTCCAAGAGTCAGGCTATACATGGGTCCCGCAATCTCAGCATACTTGCGGCGCAGGAGGACCAAATCCCAATCTTTGCGGATCTCGACCATGGCTTCCTCTTCTTCAGGGGGGAGGGATCCGACTGGTGGGGGTTCTTGGACCGGAATTCCCTGAAGGAAATGGGGGACCCCGTCCTCTGTTTCCAATGCTGGCACGATGCTCACAGACTCCCAGTCGACGATGCCGACAAGTTTGTATGTCTCGGGATTCACAAGCACGTTCATCAAAGAAATATCATCGTGCCATAGGACCTTGATGTCTTCCGGGTCGTCAGTCGCTGAGTAGATTCGAGGTACGACCTCGACAAGCTTATCGACCGTCTCGAGCACCTCGGCTCCATCGTCAGCAAGCATCTCGTCGGCTTCGCAGTAGTACTCGGTCCCAGGAGAGGGTGAGAGATGTTGAATGCGCCGGGCGAGCAGAGTGGCCTGGGACGTAGCGAGTTCCCGCGCTGTGGTGAAGGGCCCACGGTTAGGGCGAAGGAGGAGGCGTTTATCCCGAAAGAAGCGTGTAGAGACCATGCGCCCGACAACAAAGGTGCCATCAATGCCGGCATCGAGTCCTAGAGTGGGTATGTAGTCGACCTGGTTCCAGACATCCGCGTAGTAAATGCTACCCAGCATGGGAAATGGACGCTGCCTGAGTTCCTTGAGGGAGCGGGCCAGCTCGACTGTGAGATGCATCTTGGCCTGGAAGGGCATCGTGTCCCAGACTTGCTCGAGCGGTACGCCCCGAACCCTCTCCATGAGAATCCACTCGAAGGTGAGCTCGTTTGAGGCGCTAGACGCGTAGGCAATGATCTCGGGTACCGGTATTGAAGAGTTCCGCCGGATGTAGTCCATGGTGGCCACCTCGCTTTCCGTCTTGAAGAAGGGATCAACGGGAAGGGCGACGCGCATGAGGTACTCGGCAGTCGTGTGGTCGGAAGACAGGCAATATAGGCGATGAAATGCGCCCTGGGCGAAGGGTGAGATGCAGGCATCAGAAAATAAACCCGCTGGGAGATGCTCAAGGGCGAGCTTGCGTGCGACTTGAATATCAGGTTCTCGCGGCCACACTGGGTCTAGGAACCCCGTCGTGTCGTTGTTTCTCCAACAAAGGTGATGGTCGGCGAGGGTGTTGACATGGTTGTAGCCGTGCGATACGCGACTTGGTTTGGAGTTTGCAGCTGTCTGGTCCATCTTTACTCGCCAAAGAAGAGATGAGATGAGTCCGGAGTACAAGAGGGGGGGGGGGGAGTTGATTGACTTGAGATGGGGCAAATCAGAGGTTGAGAGGGTGAGCACTGTGACTGAGATTTTCCGCACTGTGTTAACTGATGAGTTGAGATATAGTACGTACTCGAATTTGGCGGCCACGTCAGTCGAGCCGCACCAAAGGGAATACAAGGACAATCTTTAAAATCCTTTTGAGCGGTGGGCGCCGTGCCGCGAAATGGACGCGACTTCTGATGAGATCCTGAATAAAGTTAGGGAGACGTTGACCGACACCTGATCTATTTGGCCTTCCTTCGTATGAGCTTACACATTGCTTCCTGTTCTCAGACACAAAGATACCACTCCCTTGTAGCTCAGGGCTCGCTCAGGGTCAGCTCAGGTTAAAGCAACGGCCACTCAGGATAGCGAGTGGGAGAGGAAATAGCACAAGACCATATTCACATTCTGTATTTAGCTGTTTTATAATTTTGCATTAGGGTCAGATAAGAAGGACACTTGGTTTTTGAATTCTTGTGGCACTTGCAATATGAGCTTGATATTCAACTGTAATTCGTCGAGGTATAGTCGATAATATGATGGACCGATGTTGAGAATCTGGATGAGACTGCTCTATGTTAGATGCCGTGTGTCATGCGTAAGTGAAACTGGAAGAAGGCGGAGGCATGATGGACGAGATGCCAGTACTTAAGTATTAGTACTGTATACATGAGATACACGGAAGAATCGACACCTTAAGTAACCCGAAAGGTAACTTTTGGGGTCTTGGATCGACTAGGATAAGTCATTCACAGAATACTAATGTTGCTGTAGGTCCTTACTGGTTAAGGAGTAGTGTTAAGCACCTCACGCAACCAACGGGGTCTTGAAGACGAAATCAGATTCAAATAGGTATTCGAGCAACTGCAAAGTCTCATGATGACATGTCTTATCCGGTCCGGGGGATGGCCGGCATTGAATCCTCTATGGAGAATCATGTGCAGTGAATGCTCGTGGGTCCAATCACGTAGCCGAGCATGTTACATACTGAGGAACCAACAACATGTTAACTCTACCGGGGTATAGCGGTACTTAAAGGGCAAGCCTCCCTGCGTTGCGGGTTACTAGAACGCTTCTCCTCTTTTAACCCGCACGGCAGCTATTCGCAACCTAGGCACTATGGCGGCTGAAGAAACCCCCCCGGTGCTAACAGGAGATGAGGCTCCCTCAACATCTCAACCGTTGCATCCGGTCGCACACTGGGAACAGCTCACAGCGGTAAGCGACCCCCTCACGTTAACGTTGAGATAAACTCACAGGTCTGCCTCGCTACAGCAGGCAGCCGAGGCCGCGGACGACGATGCAGATTCCGTGATCAGTTCCAACTCTGCCGAAACCTCAGCCTCAATTACCTCGAGCATCCTATCGTATCGCACTATTCACGGAAGGACTTTTCACTCGGACCTGGGTAATGCTGAGTATTGGTATTACGCGATCAATCGACGGGCGCAACGTTATCGATACTGACTTCGATATACCAGGGCATCCAACGACGAACAACAAAATGAGTCTATGGACATGATGTAAGCTTTCCTTATCATGCGACTTTAACCATATGCTCATTATTGAGTCATCATCTTCTGTGTCTTCTGCTAGACGATAAGCTGTACCTAGCGCCTTTGAAGAACGATATTCAGGTTCGTGGAAGAGGTGTCTATGCACTGCCGACCTACAAACTCAACTATTCATAGGCAGCTCTTGATATCGGAACAGGAACCGGTACGACAAGCCATCATTAGCAAATTTATGTCGGTTTTGGCAGCTAACTAATTAACTGTGGCTAGGCATATGGGCAATGTATGAGTGATCCTTCTGCACTGCCAAGAGTCAGTACTTATCTCTATGAAAACAGTGATTTCGCCGAGGAATTTGCCGGCACGAAGGTTGTTGGCACCGACATATCCCCCATCCAGCCGTCTTGGGTCCCTGCGAATCTGGAGTTGTGAGTTTATGATCTACTCCCTAGACATGGCTTATCATAGCCGAAGTGACAGACGGCCCTGACCTGTCGTACTAGTTTCATCGATGATTGCACCCAGCCATGGACATTTGGGCCCGAGTCTTTCGATTTCATACACATGAGATACCTTTACGGGAGCATCAAAGATTGGTCTGCTCTGTTCAAAGAGGCGTTCAAAGTCTGTAGGCCAGGCGGGTGGGTAGAGAGCCATGAAGGTTCGCCTATGATGGGGAGCGACGACGGCACGGTCACAGACAGCAGTGCCATGCATGAATGGGGGAGATTCTTTATCGAAGGGGGAAAGAAAATGGGACGAACTTTCACTATCCTTGAAGATAACCTCCAGCAAAAGTATATGCAAGAGGCAGGCTTTGTCGATATCCAGATTGTGAATCGAAAGGTAAGATATTATTTCTGGAGTCTTTATGCATTACGCTGATATCTGATGGTTAGGTTCCGCTGGGTGGTTGGGCGAAAGACCCAAAATTTAAGGAGATCGGCCAGTTCGTGCTGGCAGCTCTGGAGCAAGACTTTGAAGGCTACATTCTTTACATGGCAAGCGAGCTCTTGGGATGGTCTATAACAGAAGTCAAGGTGTATTGTGCACAACTGCGACGCGAGCTTCGGTCTGGCACCAACCACCCTTACTTTTGGTATAGAGTGGTTTATGGACGAAAACCGGACAACCCGTGATGCCAGAGCTGGGTCAATTGTTAAATACGAAATACCTATGCTCTATTCAATCACTGCCTTCTCTAAATTCCTCTCACTCTCAAACATATGAAGTTTCATTGTCTTTTGCTTGATCAGCCGCTTGGCGTGCGGACTTGTCGAGTATGAACAATATCTCCCTAGCTTCCAGACACGTTGTCATTCATCTTCATAATCTCCTAGCCACGACTTTGACAAGTTAAGGACATCATGCACCTCCATCGGCAGCGGAGATGACTGTCTTCTCTGTTCTGCCGCTGGCAAGATCTTAGGATTTTATCTTCTACCGGCAGTGAAGGTTCTGGTAGCTTGAAACTCCAGGCCTCAATTCTTCCCAAAGTAGTTCAATAGTGTGTTCGCCTGCGCCGCGGGCACCTTTTGTGATTTCTTGGGTGAGCTTCCAGGCTTCTTCCCAACTTCTAGCACCTCCATAAGCTCCTCAAACTCGACCTTCGGGACTATTCCTCCGCTGGCTTCCTTATGTCCACGAGCAAAAGACTCGCCCAGTCGTTGCTTCAGTGTCGAATCTACCGCACGGTCGGCCACATCACGCAGTACCTGAATGATATTGACTGGAGGATCGTTGCCTCTGGCACACCGCGGGATGCGGCAGGAAAAGTTTACCATGCCAGGTAAGTACCCTTCGTTGGCTACTAAGACGACCTCGAGCTTGGCCGAGGATAGATGACCGGCCCATCGTGTTGCAATAACGGGATGGACTTGAGCCGCCGAGTCGATGCGAAAGACGGCGACTTTTCCATCGGCCGAGAACTTGGGGGCTGTATGTGTACATCTCTCAACTTCTGCGTTAACCTCGGCCCTTGCTGCGAGAAGGTCTTGATTCTTGAGTAAGTCTTTAGGTGAAGACGCGGCCTTGAGTGCCCTCCATGCTGCGGGGACATCATAGGACGCTGTTCGACGCGGCGCGTTGATGAGTGAAACGGCGTCATTGATCGCCTTCTTGGTGTACATCTTAAATGTCGACTTCATATCTGGGAACGGCGGCTCCCACTTGATGGTGTTACCCAGATCACCGTGCGTTCCCATGGCACATAGCCAGTCACAATTTTCTTCCACGCCATCGTGCATTTCGCGGCAAATGAGATATGTCAACAGTGAGCTCGTGGAAACTGGAGGGCAGTTGCAGGCTGTGACGTGTAGGGACCCTTCAGGATGGTCGTTTACTTCTGCATAGTGGTGGTCGATGACTATTCCTCGATGAGGGCCGTCGATGAGAGGATGAGACTGTCGTGAGCCTTGATCAAGCACAAAGACGAATGCTGGCTCGTGGGCAGCCATGGCGACACGAGATGACTCGTCGTGCACGTTGCAGCCTTTTTCGAGTACATAGACCGAGATTAGAGAGGGATCCAAGCCGAGGAGCGTCAAGGTTCGCTCCAATATGGCTCCGGAGGTGAGTCCGTCGGCGTCTTTGTCCGGAACGATAAGAGTACGTTGACCGGCGGCAACACTTACCAAAGATCAGAAACGGGCTTCATACTTGCCCTTTGTTCAATAATTCGAGTATGCTGTAAGGAACGTACCATTCGCGAATGAAACACCTGGCAGCGTCTATCTGATCTTGTGGTGCAGGCCACACAGTCTCGCCCTCCTCGTTTTTTACTGACGGTGTTAGGTGATACTCAGGCACTGCAGAGGTGCGAGGTTTCTTGGTGCTTCGGTCTCTGGTCGAGATACTCGCCGTAGCTGCGGTCTGTTTTATAATGGCGAATAAGCTATAAAATACCTAGCCCATAGGCGCCTGTAGGTACCTATACTTATTATAGGTCGCCCATAGGTATAGGTAGGTAATCACTTAAATAATATAGATACCTATAATAGGTAATTAAATTAGAGGTTATACCTATAGGTAAATAGTTATACCTATAGGTACCTAGAGTTAAAAGAATAATTTAAGAGGCTTAATATTAAATTAATTAAAGGCTAGCTATAA
>JADDON010000587.1:0-11809 GCA_017140175.1 Fusarium staphyleae | reverse complement strand
CTTATAACTTAGCTAGATCTAGTTTTAATCTCTAGCTTTAGTATATAATAACTATACTAAGGGAATAAGGGTTCTACTATAGTATAACTAGGTACTCTTATATTCTCTTATAAAGGTAAGCAGTAATAAGAGGTAAAAGGGGGGAAATCGCGCTATATAGATAAGGTATAGCTGCAAAAAGTGTAAAGTTGCGATTTATAATAACTAGAACTACTGGGACTTCTATTATAGGCTAATTTAGGTGTGAAAATATATACTAATTGTTTAATGCATTTTAATTGGCTTAACCCCTCGTTCGTGACCAGGTTAGAGGCTTGTGGGCCTTAAAGGGATAAACCGTAAGAAGTGGACCTCCTGAGCTATGAGCCCATAATGCCGGGGGTAGGCTAGGTAAGGTAGAATAAGATTAAGTTTCAAACGGTCGAAAGGCCTTGCTTGCTAAGAAGAGGTTGAGAGGATCCAGGTCGTAGGCTGCTGGGCATCTTGGCGTAGAAGACTTTTGTAGAGGTACGGAGCATGGTAACTGTTGTTGCTGATCCTCTTCGTTGACGGTTGGTGTCGATAACGTGCGTAGACGAGCTGTAGCTTGTCATCATGGCCAATAAGCCACTATACTTGTGCTTGTCTCTTTGGTTTGTCGACGTCAGGTGGCCACGTGATCGGTCAAGTGCGGTTGTGCCTACTCTGTACTCCGTACATGATGATGACGTCTGCCAGGTTTGCCAAGACTGTGGCGTAGCTCGGGAATTGACCATGGCTTGCAGTGGTTGTTTAGTTGCGTAGGAGTGTGAGCGGCAAAGAGAGTCTGAGAGATAAATGGGAGTGATAAGAGAATCCCCAAGAGTTGAGGCCATGGAACGCACAGAAGTAGACCGGCAACTGTCATACAAGCAGACTGGAAGAAACTATTCCCGTCTCTTTAGATCTTTGCTGTGCTTGCTCCACACTGGAATATTCAACGGCTGGCATGAACGATGGGAAGGACAAGACACGCGAGCGACCCTGCACGGGTAAGGTCGTGGCCGTCCAGACAGGTACCAACCCGTCGGTTGTGTCTACAGAGTACTTTTGCAGGCACTACAGTTTGCCGCGGCCAATATGTACTCAATAGACAGAGGCTTGCTTCCCGTCGGGTGTATTATCGCGCCATCTTGTTCACAGCTGAACGGTACCCCGAATCGGGCAGGTGCGAGTGTCAGTTCGTTTATGACGTACTTGAAGAGGCTGGCGCCAAAATAGGGCCCTTGCAAAATTGTCTGCGGTAGCCTATCATGTCGGAAGTTAGGTAGATAAAGAATCGTCTCTCGGAAAATGCCCGCATTATTGTCGTGTTACCACGTTACGCGAATCGCTGAGTAGGGACAATAAAAGTGCTTGGAAAGTTTTCTAGGTACGCTGTATCAAAAACGCTAGAGCCCATGCGGTCAGATTGGCCGCCTAGTCTGTCTGTCTTATAGGTCAGACGTACCTGGCGAGTGGGGCGAGCCGATCAGCCAGAAGCTAGACGGAGAACGCAACTTTAGGCTACAGGAAACAGCTCGTTCCATTCGCATGGTGGCTCCAGCATGTATGTCCCTAACCCGAGCCCAGCTTGCACTGCTCTGTGAGGGGTCAGTTTGTAGTTTTGGAGGAAGAGGCCAGACTAGTACCTAACTTCAAGGGTTTGCAGCTGGGCGAGTACTGTACTTCGTATGTAGGAGGGGTACACAGTACATATGGCGCCCCTTCCTCGCTTCTGGACATTGGAAGAGCCCCACACTGCTTTTTCAGTGGAGGTCTGTAGCGGCATCGCCTTGGGGCAGGACCATGGCTCTCAGGTTGGGCGAGTTCCGACTTTAATGGTACATATAAATGCCGTCATCTTCCTATTCCCAAGACATGAAACTCCCAGCTGCAGCTTGATCGCTGAGTAGTCAATATAAAAAGGCCGCTCGTTACAAAAGAATGCCCAGTAGGCAGCAACATTGAGAAGATCCCCGTGTTACGCAGGGATCAGCGCACGGAAATGTACCCTGGCAGGGGCCCATCCTTTTACTGGGCAGGGGATGCCAGTTGGTACAATACAGTACTTTATCAAGTTGACTATGAGTGGCTCATACGTAACCTGGGCAAACATGCTGACTTGCCTATGGAGGAGGCATCCTGGCACGAGGTGGAGAGAGGAGGAGGAGACATGGAGAGATCCACCCCTCCTCCATGGGGGAGGAGGATGGGGCATCATGGATCATAGCAATGGCCCTGTCTGTTTTCCGCTCAGTACTCCGTACATGAAGAGGTATGAGAACACTAAGTAAGCATAGGCATGAGCTTGGGCGTGAAAGCTTCCAGCAGTCTAACAAAACTCGATAGGATACAACATCCACTATTGATTTCCTTTTCCAGGCTAAATTGGCCCCGCCATACCAGGTTTTACTGTAGCCAAGACTCGACGGATTTGCGGAAATGGGCTGGGCTGAGCTGACCTGAAGCTGACCCAAAGGTGCGAAACATGGGCTTATTCTGAGAGCTGTTGGTGACACAGGGCTGACAAAAAATGATGTTGATCTTGCTACTGCGATGATTCAATTGTCCAAGGAACCTTCAAGCTGGTTGGCTCTGGGATAATTCTCTATTCGGCCAGATGAACCACTCCTCTGGGTCTGTGTCTTTGGGTGTACATTCCAGGGTCATCGAACCCGAGATCACGTTTGATGCACCGTAGGAAGAAAATGCAGGTTTTAGGAGACAAGACACTAAACCAATGCAATGGATTAAACAAGAGCCCGGATTGGCTGGGGGACTCGAGATGGGCGTCTGTGGTTGGACGTTTATCTCTTCATAAGTTAAGTACTTTCCACCCAGGTACCTCGTCTAGCATGGCCGGAGTGGTGGATACTTCATCGGCACGTAGCCCGAAACAGTGGAATGAAAGGTGCACCGCTCTCTTCTCCACTCCTCCTTGCGCGAACCCTCGTTCGGCATGGCCGCCGCCGCCCTCCACCACGCTCCTGCCGCTGGGCATAGCTCGTGCAACTCATACGCCCCCCAGGGAAGGTGCGAGGGGATGTGAGCAACAAGAGTCAGTCAGGGAAGGCGAACTGGGATCAAGTCGCTCTTGCTTGCGCCCCCATCTGAGATTTTACTTATTATCTCCAACGTCCGCCATCTCTAAGTTTCACTTATTCCCCCCTTCCATCTCCCTCAACTCCTTGTCCTCTCTTCTTCTCATCTTTTTTCCCTTGTGAAAGAACAAGGGCATTCCATATCTGCTTCGTCTGCTTGCTTAATTGTATTGCGGCTTTTGCTCAATTGGCTTGGATTAACCATTTGAACTCGATCCACTGCCAGCTGTGACCCGACTCGCTTCTGGAATAACGACTCCCTTTACAATAGGACGACTCGACAAACCACTGAAACCTGCTTGCAGACTCATCTCGCAAAGATGGCGTCTGACGAGGAGAAGAACCCCAAGTTCGCGTCTGACGGCAGCCCGGAGAAATACGATGGTGGCCCCGACATCACCCAAGGCCATGTTTCTGACAACGCTGATGGCCTCCACCGACTCTTGAACAATCGACAGATCCAGCTTATCGCCATTGGCGGTTCTATTGGTACAGCTTTGTTCGTGAGTATCGGTGGTGGTCTTGCCAAGGGTGGTCCCGCTGGTCTGTTCCTCGCCTATACACTTTACTCTGGTGTGCTCGCTCTCGTGAACAACTCGATCGCCGAGATGAGCACATATATGCCTGTCTCTGGTGGCTTCATTCGTCTTGCGGGCCATTGGTGCGACGATGCTCTTGGTTTTACTGCTGGCTGGAACTTCTTCCTATACGAAGGCCTCCTAATTCCTTTCGAAATCACCGCCATCAACCTTGTGCTTTCCTATTGGAATGAAAAAATCGCCAACCCGGGTCCCACAGCCGGTATCTGTATAGGTGTCATCATTTTATATGCGTAAGACTCTCATCTCCGGATTGATTCTGCCTTTCTTGACGCATCGTTGCCATGCTATGATGTTGAACCTTCCTTGGCTGGCCGTTGACGTGGAATTTGTCCCCCCCTTCCCCTCTGTGAAAAAAGATGAATTGCTAAACATTGTTTGTGTAAATGCAGTGCTCTCAATATTCTTGCTGTCCGTGGCTATGGTGAAGCCGAGTTTTGGCTCTCAGGTGGCAAGGTCATTCTTATCTTGATCCTGTTCTCCTTTACCTTCGTCACCATGCTCGGTGGTAACCCACAGAACGATCGGTATGGATTTAGGTACTGGAATAACCCCGGTGCTTTCTCCCACCTCTACGGCGACAACCCACTGGGCCGCTTCGAGGGCTTTCTTGGTGCTCTTTGGAGTGCTGCCTTCACCGTTGTCGGCCCTGAGTATATCTCGATGGTTGCCGCTGAGGCCCAGCGACCCTCAGTCTACATCAAGTCCGCCTTCAAGACGGTCTACTATCGGTTTTGCTTTTTCTTCATCACTGGCTCCCTTGCCGTCGGCATCGTCGTGGCTTGGGACGACCCTCAGATCAGAAAGATCTACGTCGATGCGACAGAGGGCGGTGGCACTGCGGCTGCATCACCTTACGTTATGGCCATGAAAAACCTGGGAATCGGCGTCCTCCCTGACATCGTTAACGCACTGATGCTCACCTCGATCTTCTCGGCTGGCAACACCTATACTTATTGTGCTACTCGCTCACTATATGGCCTTGCGCTTGAGGGCCGCGCCCCCCGCTTCTTGCGCAAGACAAATTCCCAGGGTGTACCTATCTGGTGCTTCTGCGTTACTATGCTGTTCCCCATGCTCTCGTTCCTTCAGTGTGGCAGTGGCTCGGCAGTGGTCCTTAACTGGCTCGTCGCTCTTATGACTGCTGGTAGTCTCATCAACTATCTCATCATGGGCATTACGTTCATCTGCTACTACCGAGCTTGCCAGGCTCAGGGTGTCGACCGAACTAAGATGCCTTACTACGGTCGTTTCCAACCTTATGGTGCATACATCGCTCTGGCCATTCAATTCTGCATCGTTATGTGCTACGGCTACAAGTCGTTCCAGCCCTGGAGCGTCGAGTTGTTCTTCCAGAATTACACTATGCAGATTGTTGCTCCCTGCCTTTTCGTTGGCTGGAAGCTTCTTAAGCGCAGCCGCTGGCTGAAGCCTCACGAGGTCGATCTTGTCTGGGAACGTCCTATCCTTGATGCGTACGAAAACTCCATTGTCGAGCCTCCTGTGGGCTTCTGGACTGAGATGGGAGAACTTGTTGGCCTGAAGCGCCGCAAGCAACATTCTGTGGAATAAAATAAGCATAGTCAGAATTGGTAAATGCTGCTGGATATATACATGAAGGTTGGTATAACCGATCAAATAATTAGCTATTGAAGATACCAAGCAGTTAGCTGCTATCACTATACCCAAACATGACGCATAATGCTACGGGCATGAAAGAACCATTCTAGAATTTGCACCGTCCGATGTCTGTTGACGTACCGCACGAATGTCAGCATAAGTTGGTCAGCGTTGAGAGACGGTCGTCATCCCGCCAAGACCTCTGACGTTCCAAGTGTCCAAGTGTTCGGTTGCTCTCCATCAACAGCATCCCAGTCTTATCGGTGATGATGTATCGCTGCCGATCCCGTGATCGGCAACACAGTTAGATAAAGACATCTGCCTGATGTGACCCCAGTGTTTCACGACTTTTGACTCCTGCACGCACAAGGCCTTAGCTTGTGGCTTAGAGACGCGGGGCGATGCAGATCACTTGCGTAGTGCAGAAAGAGCAGCCAGCATAGCTGTTGGCTGTGCAGTAGGAGAATTTAACGTGCATGTATGTACCGGTACAGTACTTCAAGTTAGCAGGGTATGGGCGGGGAGACGGTGGCGGAGAGGGCAAGATTGGCGCGTTTAGATCTTGTAGATGGGGGAGAGGTGTGAGGTTATGGGCGGATTTGATAGGGAACAGGGACGGACGAGGTTGGCTGTGGGGCTAGACAAGGATGGTGAATAGAGAAAGGAGAACAGTGGACAATGGGAAGTAATGGAGAAGTATCCGTATTGTTATGTACTGTATCTGAAGATGGAGGTGATGTCGTGCGGACGAGGAGATGAGCCTATGGGGACGGCTCGGGATTGTTATGATGGGAGACGGAGATTGAAGAGGGCCTGATGAGACTCTCCATCACTGCAATATCTCTTTTGACCGTAGAAACGCCGCTGCCTTGTCCGACTCCATCTTGTTATCAGAATACACCACGAATCAAAGTCAATGTACGGATACTCTGTAGCCCAGCGGAGTGCACAGCGACGGCCCGCACTTTCGGGGCGCGCTCGGCAAGTGGGGCTTATCGGCGCCGGAACCACGGGTTCAAGCCCGGGCGACTTTCAGGACGATTGGGAGGTGGGTAACCCCCCCAATAAAATAAACAAAGATAGGAAAGGCTTCAGCCACTACCTTGTGTGCTGCTCTGCAAGAGACGCCTGGTTTTAATGTCGTAGCAACAAGATCCCAGAAAGAAAAGGAACATGGTTTCTGAGTAGCTGTGTCAAGTCCCACCAGGAAACTAACGTTAACTAGCTGGATACATTGTTCACACTGAAACCTCGCACAATTATGTATCTTGGGTGCAATGATTTCCGGAACCAAGTGCTAAGTCTACTTCAAGCAAGCAGTGCCAATATTGAATTCCTCAAGATATGCAGAGTAGTTGATAAGCTTTTCATGGGCATCACAAGAAGGATCAGAAAGGACGGATAAGCAACCCTACAGAAGACAAGGTAGCCTATTAGTAATTACATTGTTGCAGGGACACAGAAGGGTTTCTATACCAGGCGAACACTCTGGAGATCTGATATCAGATTTCCAAGAATTATTGTAAGGCACCTCACGAATAGCCACAAATGTCACTAAATATCTAGTCCAGAGCTGGAACAACAATACCAGGATAATCTCTAATAATGAATAGCACTCTCATCTAAGACATCTTGGTGAGATGGCCGAGTTGGTTATGGCGCCAGGTTAAGGTTAACCTTAACACCAATTTCCTGGTGGAGCAATCCTCCTGGGTTCGAGTCCCAGTCTCATCATTTCTTTTTTGTCTTTTGTGATTCTATATCATATCTATGTTGTTGGTACTCCGTACGCAGTATGGTTTCTTGTTTAGCTGCTCGTGTCAAGTTTGTCTATCCCGGTGAACGCGGTGTACAATGACATGATGCACGTTATATAATCATTATTCCTTTCTAACCAATACCGTCTGAGTTACACATACTACCTCTAAGTGAATCTGAGTCCAGCTTGGAACAGATACCGGACACTGGGTTACTTGGGGCCTACCAATATGGAGGCTCTTCAGAAGTGAAACCATTATACGTATCTCTTCTCCTAACATCCACCTTCTCTACTGATAACGCACTCTCAACCAGCCCATCTTAGAGGTTAACTATAAATACATCGAGTTTAGCTAACAAAGTATAGCATAAATGGTCAAGGATAAGACGTCGATATCAACAGACCTAAGTCAATGCTGATGACGACTGAACGAACCATGAACCGAGGTGTTGAGACTGAACAGTCGTGTCAATATGGGGCCAGTGGCTAAGCTAGGGTGTTATCTGAACACTTTTAGAATTGTTAGACGACAGTGACATGTGGTTAACAGTAACAAAGGTGCTTCGTTGGATATAATTGACGGTGAAGAAAGTGATGAAGTTTCCTGGTCGAGGTCCCGCGTTGGCGGCAATGGCGAGAGCTGCATCATCTGTGATGGGGTGAAACCCGCAGCACCAACCCCTCGTTATCAATTTCGTGGATCGGTGGGCGCTTGTTCAATTGATTGCGCTTGTCGACCGTCATTCCGTCCACGGAGTAAGTTGGTACTCGCTTGCTTTTATGAGACTCTACGAAATACCATGGGGAAGAGTCACGAACGAAGCGGTCGTCTTGGGTGTGGTATTTGGCTGCTTATACGGCGGACCAGGTGAATCATCATAGGGGATCTCGTTCAACGAGGCCAATGCAGCGGGCATATCAGCTTCTCGTGAACACAGAAAAGAGATACCTCAGGGCCAGTCCGGCGTTGACGAACAATGGTATCAGAATTGAGTGGCTGTACAGAACGCTTACTGTAATAAAACCACGCGTGGGGGTATTCTATCTCGCGATCATTGGGATCAACTTAGAGTATAGATTTCAGATCAATTGAGAGGCTCTTCCAACTCACCAGGTGTGGTCTTATCAATCCCTAGACGTGCGAGGTCCCATTGCCCATCATCTCGTACTGCCGGGTGAACCGTGAGGTTGTCCGGCGCGGACATCTTAGTAAGGTATAGGTCTATACTCATCTGATCCTGGGCCAGCTGGGGAGCTAGATCGTGGTACTACACCGTGGCTGCGGCCGAGACGCCAACGAGCGCAGTTGTCACGAACTCGCCCCATGACCTGCTATGGCTTTAAGTACTTTATTAAACAGGACAAACTATACAGAGAATCAGTTTGTCTTCGAAGGGAACACCCGTTGTCAGTGTTAATAGCGCATAGTCACGACTGGGGCTAGGTATGTGACTACTAACGTAGTTAGCATCGGCATGACTGGGTATGGTTACTTGGCCTTGGGCCTCGGTCGCTTAGGCCTGGGAACAAGAGACATGAAGAGCATAAATTCTTGGGTCTTTGAGCAATGTAACATATTGTGACGATGATATATACGATTGCTCTACAATCATCGCTAGCCTTGTAGCTCGCTTGAGGAGAGATATTGCGTATCAAAGGCTAAGCCTGATTCAAGTAGACAACCCGGCTGCTAATTCATCGACTTGAACTTGATTAAAGCCTTGACTGGCAACATCTCTCTTCAAGGAGGTGGTTACGAAGTCGACCTTGGTAATTAAGCAATCACGAAGCTTATCGTCATCATAGAACCTAGGTTCTATAGCGGCGGGATATCCAGGGATATGACTGTTTATCTCTTGCAGTTGAGTCCAGAAAGTTATGGCGTGTATTACTTTGCTTGGCTCTTTTGATGAAGGGGTAAGAGAGAAAGAGAAGGAGTTGAGAGGGCAGGAGAAGTCAGTGGCCCTAGCAGTGCTCTTGTACTATTTGATTGATCAATTGGAGAAGTGTTTAACTTATGCGATGCGATATCTAACCTCAATGATCTGAGCTCTTGGGTTGTAAGGCTTAGGTACTAGAAGCCCCTTACCTGTCCCCCCTGGTAGTTATATACGAATCTTCACAAAGAGAATTGGCGGAGAGGCTGGTGGTGTTTGCGAACTATTCGTCTTGAAAGTGAATATAATATAGGGTAAAAGATTAAATCACAGGCTAGCAGTGATATTAAATTGAGATCATTTACTGATTACTGATTACATCATGTTAATATTGGCAGTCTTGTTGAACGTATCTGTATCAAATCTGTGCGTATTGGACTATATCCGTCAGAAATATGCCAAGTTCTGTTGCTCGTCTCGGCACTGCTCCTCGGCTTACAACGGAGCCACTCGCCGGAAGTGTGGGGCCGGATCGGGGCCTGGATCCCGCCGCTGAGCAGCAAGGTGGAAACCCTCAGCTCGCTTATGTTACGGATACTATGGATAACCCTTTGTTTTGAGACTGGAGGTTGTAAAGCGATGGCAAATACTATGTATCATCATGATGTGACACTTACTCGGGCATGTGTTTCGGGCGGTAGTGCCTGAATATGCGAGTGGACTGGACGCCATCATCATCATTCATTTGAGCACCACTCATCGTTGGCGCCGACCCGGATGAGAGAGAGAGATGGCGATATATTGTGGAATTTTTTCCCTTTTGTCTTTCAACCCGAGAATTTGTTGCGACACTGGGACCTGGTTCAGCTTCGTTCTGAAGCCTGTCTTCCAAAGGGACATTGTCCCAGGTAAAGACGGCGTAGTTAATTGGGGTGTCAAAACTCCGATTTGGGGATGAAGATGTAAACTTCAAGAGGGGGGCGGTGTTCCCCATTGAAATGCTTATCAAGCTCCGTAGAAACCAGGGAGCTGAAGCGGGGGGAGTCGACGTTAGCATGATCGGGTCGGGATGTGTCGGAGTAGAAACTCCATCATGGTGGCGGGAGGTGTCGGAGCCAAGCCAGTGGGTTTTAGCTCCAACTAAACAGCAGCTTGTCATTACTGCTGTAGTCATTTCTTTGAGAGATCCCATCGTCAATAATAAGATTGGTATCGAAGTGTCAGTTCCTTTTGTAGAATCTTGGACAGAAAACATGGTGTCAGGTGCAAGGGTTGTCCGGAAGTATTAAAGATTCCGGCCGCTTGCTTCTCAACACGGCCCGGTTCTGCATCCGGAGCCGGCTTTGGAGAGTGACTATCACATAAGTTAAAGATTCGCTCACGCCCATTCATGCTCATTCATCAGGGGTGCTGCAGTCATGGCCATCATGGCCCGAAGTGGCAAGCTCATAAGTCAACTAAACTAAACTAGATATCATGAACTCACAGGCAATGAGCATTTCCAACTCCACACTTTACCCCAGAATGTCCCAAGCCGGCACTGGGTGGTGCTTGAACCGAAACCTCCCGAGCCTCCGGCGCCCACGGTCTCCGAAAGAAACGGCGCCGGCCCGGTTCCGGTCTTCTGTAGGCACCTTGGGGGCCATCTCCAGGTGCCCGCGTTGGGCTCTCACTGGACAGCCCTCTCGCGGGGAGGGTCGCACTGCTTTTCCTACCTGGGTATCCATCCCCAAAGGTTGCTCCTTTGGAAAGCAAGCGATCTGCTCCGACGGCCGAAGAGCGCGTTTCTCCGGCGGGGTCGAAATTCTCGCGCCGCCATGTGACTGACGTGTGTTGGGGTGGAAATCGACCCGCGATCTGGTTGCTTCCGTCGTGGAGCTTTAGTTAGTTACATAGTAGACCGGAAGCTGTCTACCCTGTCTCACAGCTTGCTTTGTTCTTCTACTTCTTCCTCTCTCTCTCTCTCTCTCTCTCTCTATCTTCTTATTTATCTTCCTCGTTCTCATCAAGAGTTTTCTCTACTTTGGCCATTTCTTTGACTCACAAACAACAGACATAATGGCTGCTGAGAACTACCACAAGGAGGCCCTCTCCGGCGTGAGTGCCCCTCCATCATGAAGCTCTTTCGCTGCCCCTCATAGAGAAGACCATGACGGCTAACATGCGATTTCTCCCCAACTCCAGCTCAAGGACTCTAGCCTGTTCATTCAGGATGCCTTCATTGACGGCCAATGGGTCTCCAAGGACAACAAGTTCGACGTCTCCGGTTCGTATTGATCCCATCATGCCAGCGTCGGGTACGGCAACCTAACAGCGTGATCCTAGAGCCCTCCACTGCCACCGTCCTCGGCCAGGTCGCCAACTGCGCCCTCGAGGACTTTAAGAAGGCCATCGAGAGCGCCAACGTCGCCCAGACCAAGTTCTACGAGAGCACAACTGGCGCCAGCCGAGGTGCCCTTCTGAGGAAGTGGTACGAGCTGGTCCTCGCCAACCAGGAGGACCGTACGTAGCTCCAATGGGTATACCAGCATGAGCTTCACAGCTGACG
Source organism: Fusarium staphyleae (assembly GCA_017140175.1). Taxonomy (NCBI): domain Eukaryota; kingdom Fungi; phylum Ascomycota; class Sordariomycetes; order Hypocreales; family Nectriaceae; genus Fusarium; species Fusarium staphyleae. The sequence goes on along the minus strand of JADDON010000587.1, from coordinate 305 downwards.
AGTAGTCTCTAGTCGCCAAGATCCTTTCTCTCGAGAACGGCAAGACCTACGCCGAGGCCCAAGGCGAGGTCATCTACGCCGCCAACTTCATCTCCTGGTTCGCCGAGGAGGCCACCCGATCCTACGGCGTCACCATCCCCTCGTCTACTCCTCACACCACCCTCATGACCATCCGCGAGCCCGTCGGTGTCTGCGGAATCATCACTCCCTGGAACTTCCCCGCCGCCATGATCACCCGCAAGATCGCCCCCGCCCTGGCCGCCGGCTGCGCCGTCGTCATCAAGCCCCCTTCGGAGACCCCCTAC
>JADDON010000586.1:0-114582 GCA_017140175.1 Fusarium staphyleae | reverse complement strand
GTGTAAGTCTCCCCCCCCCCCCTCCCTTCTCCCCTGACGACCGTATCCGTGCCCAGTGAGCTGACTCCCCCGCGACAGTCGCCGTCTCCTTCTGGGGCTACGACCTCGGCAAACAGATCGTCCGCGGCGTCAGCGACGTCCCCGCCGACGGCCTCACCATCGCGCAGATCTCGGCCGCCGGCTTCCTCTCGGCCATCCCAATGACAGCCATCACGGCGCCCTTTGAGCGCATCAAGGTCATCCTCCAGGTCCAGGGCCAGAAGCAGCTCGCGCCCGGCGAGAAACCAAAATACAGCGGCGGCGTCGACGTCGTCCGCCAGCTCTACAAGGAGGGCGGCCTGCGCAGCGTCTTCCGCGGCAGCGCTGCCACCCTCGCCCGCGACGGCCCCGGCTCTGCCGCCTACTTTGCCGCCTACGAGTACATCAAGCGCAAGCTCACACCCCTCGACCCAGCCACCGGAAAGCCCAGCGGCCAGTTGAGCCTCACGGCCATCACATGCGCCGGCGCCGCTGCCGGTGTCGCCATGTGGATCCCCGTCTTCCCCGTCGACACGGTCAAGTCCCGCCTCCAGACCGCCGAGGGCAATGTCTCGATCGGCGGTGTCGTCCGTGAGCTCTACGGCAAGGGCGGCTATAAGGCCTTCTTCCCCGGCTTCGGTCCCGCCCTGACTCGTGCTGTGCCCGCGAATGCTGCTACCTTCCTTGGTGTTGAGCTCGCTCACCAGGCCATGAACAAGTTCTTCAACTAGACTTTTTCCCAAGATGAAGAGAAACAAGAAGCCAGCACGATTCACGAGAGGATATCATAGAACATCGTGTTTCAAGGTTCTCTGGGGTTTCGGCCGTGACATATAAATCCTGTTGGCAGTCGAGAGGACTTTATGATGGATGGATGGCGTTTTTGCTGGGGCATGTGATTTTGACTGGAGGTGCATTTTCTAAGCCAACGTCCCAACTACAGCATACCTTTTGTTTTACATACTGAATATGTATATCCCCATAGACGATTTTAGTAACAAAGTGTTAACATCATAGACGATATGCGTGGTCTGTTTTGAATCAAATAGTTTTGGACAATTTCCCTTCCAGTGACCATTTCCCTCCTCTAAACCCGATATCGTCCGTGCCTGTTTGTCCAGATCCATGAATTTCGTTTCGTTCGCCATACCACGCTAGATTAAAGAAAAAAACACCAAAACGCATGAAAAACTCAAAGAAACAATAGCCGTTGTAGCCTCCGTTCCTAGGCATCAGTTCGACTGCCATGATCCAGCATATCGTCGCAATCCCTTTTCTTGTGTGGAAATCCCCGCCTTTTTCGCCGGTGCTATGAGTAGAGATAGTGACAGACCTGTCTGTCATTGAGTATTATAAGAATTTGGACCGACAGAAAGCAAAGCGCGCTATAAATATCACAAGGCGTGAGATGAGATTGTTCTGCCTTGATCCTCCCTCGTTGGAGGACGTCTGGGTCATCCTGTATGGATATATCGAGCTGGGGTATCATAAAATTTCAGGGCTCGGAATCACGCCCGCTCCGTGGTCGTCCAGCGTCGTTTGGAAAAGCTCATATCGCGGAACCGCTCGGCCTCGCCAGGAGGTCGAGGAAGACCCCAAAGCCCGCCGAGACCATCCCCAAGCTGCCCAATGTTGAGCTCCTCGGCGGGTCTATCAAAGTCGTGGAAGTCGGTCTGGATTCGAATAGGGCCAGATAAAATAGGGCCCCTGGGGGTACTCTTGGGGGTAGACTCCCCGCTAGGAGGAAAAGAGAAGAGATCCAACGAAGGTATCGCCGGAGGTGGAAGAGTCGAAGAAACCGAAGAAAAGGAGAGGGATGGTGTTATCTGGAAGTTTGAAGCTGGCGGGGTGGTATCGTCCACGGCCGACTCGGTGACTGTGGCCTGTTGCGTGTCCTGTTTGTTCTCCTGGTCTGCCGCCTTGAAGCGGCTGAAGTTGGGTAGCACGCTATCAAAGTCCTCCTTTTCAGATTCATCATCCCCGCCATCATCCATCAGCCTAAGAGATGACGGTCCTGGCGACCACAGCCCAAAAGCGGGGACGCTGTTGCCGGGCGAGTTGCTCCTCGGTCCAGCCCCGCCCGTTACAAGAGCCGGTGCCCGGGATGGGGGCCGCTGAGAACCCGAGCTCCGGCGTATCGATGATCCCAGGGCTGCGCTGGCGGAGTTACTGCGGCTGCCGTTGGGCATGAGAGGGTCTGAGTAGAAAAAAGAGCCGATGAGTGGACCAGGTCCATCAGAACTGCTGATGCTCGGGGCACGACCACGGCTGCTAACAGACGTAGGGAACCCATCGGCCGAGTTTGATCGGGCAGAAACCGGTGTTGATAGGGTTGATCGCAGATGCTCGGTACTGGCAGACATGCGAATATCATACATCTGATGGGGTGAGACGTGTGACTCTGAGTCTGGGTGCTCGTCTTGGGGTGCATGTAGTAAAGTAGTGAAGTCGACGTCCTGCTTCCGCATTGCCATGGTGATAGAAGCAATACCAACGTCCATAAGCACGGGCTGATGAGTGATGGCACCGATCAAGGCGTTGCAGCCGGCGCCGTGCGACACGAGAATGACAACAGTCTCGACCTCATCGTCGTCGTCAGGTTGCGCTGTCTTGCTGTCGACGTCGTCTTGCATCCCGCTGGCATGTTGCGTTACCATCTCGTCCGGAGCCTCAGCTGTAGAGTACCAGTCCATCATCTTTTTGAGGCCTCGTCGAAATCTCTTATGCATGGATGTCCATTCCTCCCCAAGCTGGCCGCCATCTCCAAAATCCAAGGGCGGCCTCATAGAATCCCACTGATAATCGACCACCACACACTCATCACGCGCATGTGCCACAAATCCGTCTGGGATCTTGCCGGAACTTGAGATGGCGTAGTTAGGTTTTGGGATAGAATAGCCCTTCTTGTCTGCCTGGTTGGCGAGCTGTCCAGTCAAGGCTGCCGCCATAGCGGAACCTTGCGCAGATCCATTACTTTCTGGCACAGACGACGTAGGCTGCATCGCGGAGATAGAGGGGCTTGCGCTGGGCGAGCCGTTCCATAAAGAAGCCGAAGAGCCCCGGTGAGAGAAGGCGGTAGGGGCAGCAGTCAGGGTGCTGTAATCTTCACGCCTCAGTAGTTCGGCCTTTGCACTGCCAAGCATGAGCGCCGCACCAGGCGGCGGAGTAATCGCTTCGAAGTACTCGGGGGATAGCCATTCTCCCAAAAAGCAGTCGAGGCGTAGAATGGAGGATTGGAAATGGTTGGGGTTCGCGTTTGCGCCGGTTGCAGAAACAAAGATGTCTGAAGGGCGATGAGGCGATTCGGGGGGAGTTTGGGCTAGGCCAGAGCTGATCCCAATCGATGTCTGGACACATCGTAAAAAGGGTGAGCTGTGAATGACCACCTTGAATCGACGCCGCTTCTTGGGGGAGTCGTTGGAAGATGCTTCGTGCTCGTATTTGGCTTGTTCAAGAATACTCGAGATCTGGTTGCCGACTTGTCTTGACTGAAGCCAGCCGCCGTATGTGAGGGGAGGATCGTAAGGCGTAGGCGAAGAGAGGTGCCACTTTTTGTCAGCAGCGTCGAGGCGATTACCGTGCCTAGAGTCGAGGTTAGTTGAATCGTGTTGTGATGTCTATTTGCTATGCGACACGCTTGCGACGATGCATCATGACGACAGGGGGGGGTCCAACAGTGGGACATTGTATGTAACCTGGAACGCACCTGACGACGAATATGTAGGCCGGCGCGCGGCCCATGATGTAGATGACAACGACAAGAAATACGTAGAAGGGCAGAAATGGAGGAAGAAGTTGTGCAAAGAAGAAGAAAACTGCCGAGAAGTGAGGCTGGACAAAGAAGTATAGGAGGCCCGGGGGGCCTGATCAGTCAAATATCCCGTCCCTAGGGTATAACGTTACGGGCATGGAATTTGAGCTTGGAGCGCCAGATGGAAGGTGGAGGGAGGGTTGGAGGGCGCCCACTATTTCGCCGGGCAAGGTTTCCACTGGACAGTCTAGGGCTGTTTGCCGCCTGGAGCAGCACCGCCGAGATGGTCCAGAAGAAAGCCTCCAAGCCCAGGGAGTTGTTTGGCGCGCGGTGGTGAAGCAGACACCCCTAGCACGGCACAGGTAAGGTCGGGTCTTGTTCTTGGGAGGGGCCGCAACGCCGTGGCTGATAAAGGGTGTCCAAGGGGGGTTGGATGGGGTTTGGCGTATAAGTTGATCTAATCCGGGTGAAGAAAAGAGAGGGAGGAGAGAAAAGAAGAGAGGAGAGCAGGTGGTGATGATGAAGAGGGATCATAACCTTAGGTATACCCTAGGCGGGTCTGGCACGGCGGGGTAGAGTAGGTAACGTTAAGTGCTGGGACGGAACTGTTGTAAAGCAACTCCAGAGGCCGTTTGTCCCTCCAAAACAAGACAGAGAGACCTAACTAAATAAACAACAACCAAGGATTGCATGCGCGTGTGGACTGGTGCGATTCGTATACGGTATCGATCAGCCAGGTCAGGTAAAACCGAGACTGGGCAGACAATGCATGTTGGAGGTTTGGGGGTTCTCGCTGCAGTCTAAATTGGGGGTTCACGATCGCCTCGTCTACCTTCACCTTTGCGTGTCCTGTGCAGCACGCAGTAGCCCGACGTCACCACGTAGCATTTTCTAACCTCATAGCTCCAGCTCGACTACCCTCGTGCGCCTCTGCAGGATGCCATTGCTTCGAACCGACTCATCGGCCTCGTCTAGCGTCTGCAACTGCAGTGCGACTCAAGCAGTGGAGTTTGTAGCCTGCAGAGTGGGTAACCGTCTGGAGTACGCCATCCAAGAAACATCTCCGAGTTGACTTCCAGGACATTCATGTGATTAAGCCCTTTTCCTGCCCTCGGCGGCACCTCATTCGTCACTTGCACCTCCAGAAGCCTTCTTTTCTCGCCCACCTGACAGTGCCCGTCCGATGATGGCTGAGCGTTGCTAATAAACCCGTGACGCTAGAAAGGCTCAGAGAACCATGTGCTTGGGCTCTTGCACATGCATGTGTTCAAAGGCGGCGGCGCTAGCTATGCTAGAAGGACCCTTTTCCCGTCGGCTGCCGGATTTTGCTTGGCCGCTGTAGTCGACACGAACTACTTCTGTAGTTATCCGTCATGGTGGAGTTTCTGCAGGGTCCTCTTTTTTCTTTTCTCTTATTCTGCTGTACGGATACTCCGTACAAGAATTCCCTCTTTGTTGCAGTCATCGATCTCAGCTGTCTTGTCCTATGGATTCCCATGACGACCTGGAAAGAGGGGGCAAGAGGACTTCTCTCGGCCGGCATATCCGTGCTACTTCATGAGGTGACCCAAGGCGCCAAAGCTTGTCTGGGACAATCCTGCTCTTCTTGCGCTGCCATACAGTGAACATTATTGTCTCTTGGCAATTATTAATCTCCTACTGCCTTTTGTTGGTGTAGGATAAGGCGACTGGCCGAAATCGGCACTGAACCCCCATGTCCTAACTTAATATCTCTCGCTCACTGCCAACACCATGTCCCTGTTTATCATTTCCTACATCGATCCATTCACTCTCAGACAACGACGTGTTTTTATTCTCTCATATGAAATCAGAGCGTCTTTCGTCAGTGAGCAACGCCCCCAACGCCATCATCCCAGCTCTACACTGTCTGTAGTCGAACGATCCCAGATGTTCTCTCATCTGATAGCTATCAGGTATCAGGCCAACAAATCTAAATCCCCTGACTGCTGGTAATACCCGTTGTTCTAGACAGGGGAGATCTCATCAATATCTGTATCCTACCTCGTCCCATGATTATGTGACTGACTGTCTTCCTCGCCTGAGGTGATGGGCAAATCGGGGAATTGTTGGCGTATGAGCTTAATTCGTACAAGCGCCAGGGGTTCTGAAGGATGACAAAAAGACATGATAGGCCGTATGATGAAAAAGGGCAAAGAAAGTATTAAACCATTACTTTAACCGTGGAATTTTATGAGAATAGAATAGATATAACACGAATATCTGATCAAACAAGTAGCCCATCTTTTCTAAAGCTCAGTACTTAGCGGCTCTGATCAATAGAGTGATCCTCTCAAGCGTGAGAGGCTGCTCGTCTGTTTTTTTGTGCCCCAAGCGTACCTACGTATCCGTACGTATTTCAATCCAATAATCGGAAGCTCAACTCCGAAACTCCGGGTCCAGCTTAGAAAGACCTCCCAAGTGTTCAATTCGGTGACGTTCGTCTAAAAGGGGATAGCGACTGGAATCCGTGCTCAATCAACGCCGCTCTCCAGATTTGTAAGCCGCTGAGAGCAACCTCTCTGCGACTACACGTCTCAGTAGTCCATATCGCAGCGGTTATGGTTATGCTGCTCGTTGTGTTTGGGCCGTGATTTCAACTCTTCGCTAGAGCTCGCTCCCTCGACTTCGCATCCATTCATCTCCTGTCGCTTCCACGGAATCACCACCATGAACCTCTCCGTCCTTCGACTCCACGCCCTCGTGGCGGCGGCTTTGCTCGCAACGACTGTTTTCGCCGAACATACTAGCAACTGGGCCGTTCTCGTCTGCACCTCGCGCTTCTGGTTCAACTACCGCCACCTCGCAAACGTCCTCTCTATGTACCGGACCGTCAAACGTCTTGGTATCCCCGACTCCCAGATCATCCTAATGCTTCCCGATGACATGGCTTGCAACCCCCGCAATGCCTTCCCCGGAACCGTCTACAGCAACTCTGATCGCGCTGTTGATCTCTACGGCGACAATATCGAGGTCGATTACCGGGGCTACGAAGTCACCGTGGAGAACTTCATCCGCCTCCTGACCGATCGCGTGGGCGCCGAGATGCCCCGAAGCAAGCGACTTCTCACCGATGACCGAAGCAACATCTTGGTGTATATGACGGGCCATGGCGGAAACGAGTTTCTCAAGTTTCAGGACGCCGAGGAGATCGGTGCCTTTGATCTCGCAGACGCCTTTGAGCAGATGTGGGAGAAGAAGAGGTGGGCTACAGCTTCAATCGCTGCCATGTTCAAGTACTAATATTTACTAGATACCACGAAATCCTCTTCATGATTGACACTTGTCAGGCGAACACCATGTACAGCAGGCTTTATTCTCCCAACATTATTGCCACGGGATCCTCCAAGCTCGACCAGTCGTCTTACTCACACCACGCCGACAACGATGTTGGTGTGGCTGTTATTGATCGATACACTTACTACAACCTGGAGTTCCTTGAGAACAATGTCAGGGACTTGAACAGTCAGAAGACGGTTGGCGAACTGTTTGACAGCTACGATTACGACAAGATCCACTCCCACGCTGGTGTGCGCTACGATCTCTTCCCCGGCGGTGCTGAGAACGCACGTAGCCGCCTCATCACGGATTTCTTTGGCAACATCCAAAATGTTGAGGTTGACCGCAGCGGGAACCTGACTTTTGAAGAGGACCTGCTGGCGCTCAGCAAGAAGATTGCCCTGCTACGCCAGAGGGAGGGAGAGGCTGCCAAGGCAGCTGCCTCACAAGAAGAGCCCGCAAGTGTGCCTGCCAGCACCCCGACTGAGATGGCCAAGAAGATTCAGAAGGCCAAGGCCTTGACAGATGACAACTGGTGGACCAAGAAGGTAGTTGGTGCAACCGCTGTCGCAGGCTGTGCCCTTCTCTGGGGCTTGGGCTCTTTCCTGGAGGGTTAATTGCGGAATTCATTCCAGTCCTACCAGTGTTTCTACATTACACAGTCATTTTAATCATGGAGAATGGCGTCTTAGCGAATGGGTCTAGCATATACGTCGTGAGGGCATAGATAATACTCTTCAGAAACACCTGCATTGAGACAGTAAACGAGAAAGGCTATTTAAATGACACGTGGAAGCAGAATAATCAATATGGCATTGTCATGGGGAGTCGCAGCATGGTCAACAAGTCATGCGAATATGAATTGGATACCAACGTTTTATTATTCTGGTTTATATGGATGGGCCTGGGATACAGATGTACAGAGTACCTTATAGTAACCTGTGAATGCTTCAGTATTGGATATGATGCACAGACAATGTGTTTCACTTGATAAAGGATCCCTCGACTACCAGGAGACTACTAGGTAATATCTAGACCTGGTAGTCAGATTGTTCGAGTGTTGTATTGAAGTAGCGACTGGGTCGCGCTTGCCATATTGTCTTCGAATACAGAATAGCACTACTCTTTATATGCCTTAGTCAGCATAGTTTAGACATTGAACATTTCACATCCTGCAACCTCGACCTCGACCTCGACCCCAGCTTCTGCTCAAGTCACGATCTCCGTACTCGACTCTCATATCCACTGCCATTGTTAGTAGCTATGGCCTCATGCCATCGCAGTTAGCCAATATTTAACACGGGTGGACTCTGTTCATCAACATGGACAAGTCAAAGGTAAGAAAACTACAGCCACATCGAAATTTCCAAACAACTTCAATCTTATTTCTCCAATGCCCAGACTGGGCTCATGTCTTGCTTTGCATTTAGTTCTGATCGCATTTCTCGCAGAATGCGAATCGTCTACTGACCTAGGTCTAGACACGACTCCTCAAGTCTATATATCTCAAGTCGCGTCCACTTACAACACATGCCCTTGCATGGTCCTGTGACGCCGAGCTAGCGGTTTCCACCGACGACACCATTTACATCTTTCTCCCCGAGTACCCCAGAGGTGGCGGTCCCGACGATGGAGGTGAAGATGAGGAGCTTCAGAGTCAATTTTCACTGTCGTACCGAGCCTCAGGCTTGATACGCCCAGACCCGGCCATCAATGCGCAGCTCTGTGCGTTCTCGGGTATCAGGGTTGCAGGACCGCCTGCGAATGACGAGAACTGGTTTCCGGGTGTAGGAAATGGTCTCGTCACCGGCTCAGGGGCGTCGATCTGCCAGATTGTCAGGTTAGAGTGGTCGCCCAACGGGCTCGGATGTAATCTACGACCAATTCTGACAGCCCTATCTACCAATGGGGGTATCTATGCAATCGGTGAGCACATTGACCGACAGTCTACCATGATTGCTGGCATGCGAACCAGAAGCTTCAAGGCCTGGAAGACCCTTTGGGGGTTGGGTGCTCAACTGCCGCTGCCAGATTCAAGCGCAGAAGATGGCTATCGCAACATGAACGAGCGGATTAAATCATTCTCGTGGGCGAAAGAGCTTGGTTCTGGTAGAGCTCTTCTAGCATACTGCAATGATGCCGAGGAGATCGCCATCATGGGCGTCCAGCTGTTTTCCCGGCCGAAGAAAGGAGACCCTTCAAGCGAGGAGACTCTCTGGGATATTCGGGAACTTGGTCGCTTTGATGGTAGAGGTCGGCATACAAAAGAAGACGTGAGCCAGAACCGATATCTGACTGAGCATAACTGATATTGGACAGGCATCGGATATCACCGACCCAGATTACGTTCCTCACGGGACTGTCTTTTCACTGAGTTGGAGTCCCTGGCTGCTCTTCGAGGGTAAACAAATAGCCATACTGGCATATGCTGCCAAGAATCACATTGGGTTCCGAAGAGTTACGATTGTAGAAGACTGGGAAAGGGGTGAACCCCCGCAGGTCGAGGTTGAAGAGACAGACATAACGTCCATCTGCATGTTTCTCACAACCGACGCATGTATCGAATGGGAGTACAGAGTACGTAGCAGCTCCGACGGGCTTATTTCTCGCCTAACAATTACAGATCGTCTTGGAAGATGACAAGCCTGTCGCTAGAGGCGTGATCAGCACGCCATTTGACGTAAAGCCATTCCAAGTCTCGGTTTTGGAACCGGCCAAGGAAGCGGCTGAACCACATTACACGTGGGAATGTTCAACAACTTATTGCAAAGACGATGACCAAACCTCGTTTAACCCTATTTCTGGTAGCTAAATAAATCCTCACTGCTCGTTGTTTCTTTGGCTAATATTGCGTCCAGGGCTCATGATTCACGATCGAGATCTCTCGAGCATAGGCTCCGTGCCTTACTATTCGATAGTCAGGTTGTCAGCTACAGCGACCAACCAAGACTGGTTCCAGACCAACCTCCCAGACACGGAGGCTTGTCTCCCTCAGTGGGCGGCACGAATCAGAAAACATACCACAAGACTCGTCTCCCGGGCTGTTGCCCTAGAAGGCCTGGATTCTGACTCTGACGACTCCGAAGACGATATGATGGAGGACGAAAGCTCTCAGATGCAGGTCCCTGGATCACGGTATCGTATCTGGGGTATGGCGTCTTCGCCAGGGGGTGGGGCAACAGTGGTGCTCGTATCCCGACACAGCACGCAGCATCCAGAGCGCCGCGCTCTTTGCAAACTAATGTTTTCAAGAAGGGACCAGGAACAGGAAGGAGAAGAGGCTCAAATGGTGACAAGCAGGTCGGTGAAGCCCCTGACAACCGAGGGACAGGTGTGGGAGTGGATGTACGGGAACGGCGCAGAGGTGCCTGGTACCACAGCAGTGAGCAAGACATTGCCGGAGCTGCATGACTCTTTTCTGAGGGAGCAGTTCAGGGGAGTTGTAGAAGGGCAACTGTGCGTGTTTTGCGATGCCGCGCTGCAAATGGGGGACGGCGAAGCGAGGTGCGAGAATGGACATTTGTTTGGTACTTATTCCCCATCTTCTCCTACACGCTCTACTGATGGACAGTTCTTAACTAACACTGGCAACTACGCATAGCCCGCTGTGCTTCGAGTGGATTGGCCATCATGGCCCCAGATATCTCAAGGATCTGTGCCGTTTGCGAATTACGATGTCTCAAGGTAACAGAACTGACGCGAATTGTGCAAGAACACCTTGGGCCAGGCACAAAGGTAGAGTCGTCAGGCGAGGTTTGCGGTGGGTGTGGAGGCAAGTTTGTTGCCTGAATGCGTCCTAAGGCCACGTGTATCTGTAGGTAGGGAGCCGCATGAAAAATGCCTGTCTATTGACCTTGTTTGTTGATAGAGCGTTTGTCCAAAGCACGGAACCATGATATATATGTCCCTTAATAAAGGTTCAAACGGTTCGCCCCCTCGAATGAGACGTGCGCGGTAACAGAGCCAATCATACCCCATCTCTCTCCGGTTTTTATGCACGTCCCAGGGACCCTAGACAGTTGGCAGCAGCTGGCGGCAAACACAGTCCTTCACCCTCTCTAAACCTATGCTCTCTTTGTTGAAACATCTCTCTTCAGCCTCATTTCTTCCCTATCTTTTCAGTGTTTCTACGATCGACGTCCCCGCTTCTTTGTGCCATAAGCGCAACAGTTTCGCGTGGTGCCGCCGCTGGTGATTTCTTTATTGAGCGGCTAGCAAACCCAAGCCGACTTATACCATGACTGCTCATCGCGCGAGTGGCCCTCACAAGATGGAGAGTGCCAACTTTGAGGAGTAAGTACAAAGTCTTATAGCTCTGGTTTTCAAGCCGCCACCCCTTCATTCTCATGCAATACACGTCTTTTTGAACTCTGCTAACCTGCGTTTGGCGTCGTGGTGTAGGTCCCTCGCTTCCAAGCCATTCCTCTTTATTATTGGCGAAGAAGGCAAGGAATTCCATGTGCACAAAGAACTCATCGGCCAGCTATCACCGGTTCTTAATGCCCTCGTCAATGGAAACATGAAGGAAGCCAGTGAGGGCCGTGTCGAGTGGCCGGATCTTGACGTCGACACCTTTGTGCGCTTCGCAAAGTTCGCCTACTCAGGAGACTACTCAGAAGCAGAGCCTGAGACGCTCGCGGAAGAGCTTGCAGCCGCCATAGCTGATCGCGAGCAATCGCAAAAGTCTGAACGGCGTGGCTCTTATACCATCGACTTAACCGGCCAGGAGGATGATGATTCTGACGGCTCTGGTGACGGCTCTGGTGACGACTCAGCAGGCGAAAGCAGTGACAGCTCTGGGACGGACGAGGACGAGCTAGTAGATGGATCTGGCTATAGTAGCGACGATGGTCAAGGTGATTCCGACTCGGAAGAATCATCCACTCTCGATAACGCACGACGTCACGGTGAACATCGCGACAGCAGACCAGCAGACAACGACTTGCACTACACCAGGGATGAAGATGGCGTCGGTTATTACGAGCTAAAACCCCCCTACTCCATCCATAAGTACATGATGAGATGGGAAGGGTACCTAGAGCTGCTGCGCCAGCACCAACAAGAAAAAGCTGTCGAGGGCAACTCGCGGAAGCGTCAACGCGCCGATAATGGCTCCAACCCTCTGCCACTCGAGCATATGCCTATCAACAGGAAGTACGATGCAATGACGGTGTTCACCGCGCCGCTTAATGGCCGGCCTCTGAACGCATACGCAGCCTCGTCGCCACTCCCGCACCGAGACAACCTCACCCCCTACGTGTCCCACCGCGGCGTCTTCCTCAGCCATGCACGCCTCTACATCCTCGCAGACAAGTACGGCGTGACCGATCTCAGCAGAATTGCATTGTACCGCCTTCACACCGCGCTCTATCACTTCACCGTCTTCTACCAGCGCGTCCCCGACATTGTGGCCGTGGCGCTCGAGATCTTCGACAACACCATGGAGAGCGACAACGCGCGGATCGTCGTCGTGAACTACTTTGCGTGCATCATCGAGCACATACGCGACTCTCCGGAGCTCGCCGAGGCACTGCGTAGAGGGGGCGATTTCCCAGCGGCCCTGGTCCGCGCCATGGCGACGCGATTATAGTCGGAGCAGAAGGCCATGGCCATCTATGAAGGAATAATATGAGGGATTTTCTGCAAAGGGTTTTGTAAGGGTTGGGAAGCAAGGCGTTGGGGTATAATGAACATGAATGTTTGGAATCTTAAGAGAGCTACTCCATCGGCCATTGATATATGTTCGCCTCTCTCGTCACATAAGGCGGATCAACGTCGTCAAGCGGCGATGTTGCATGGACAATAGACCTGCCAGTAACTCTATCTCGATGAGCCTCGTTGTAAGCTCTCCTCGGTGATATTAACTGTTACAAGAAACTATGTTGTGCCAATCCACAATGCAAATTCTACACTATCCTGGATACAGACATATATCTTCAAGTTGGAAAAGATACCTCGCGTAATGAAACCCTATTACCGAGTTGCAATAGGCCGAAGGTATAACAATACACTACATCTTCAATAAAGCCACAATCAGGAACAAGGTATGCGGCACATAGACATTACAAGTCATTGATAAATCTGGCATTTCCTATCTTTTCGTCTCAAGTCTTTAAAATTTGGCTTTCGAGGGTTAGTCACCACTCGGTAAGCTCTCCATCCTCTTCATCTCCATCCAACGACCTGGAACCAGTCGCAGGAGGGGAAAACGAAATTCGAAAAACATGACCGCGAACGTAAATACACATTAGCGACTAGCGCAGCTCCCCTCGAAAGGGGACATTGTCCCGCAGCAAAACGTCGTGACCCTGTTTGTGCGTTTCCCTCAAGACTGACCAGCTGAGGGACTCTCATCAGGTAGCTCCGACAAAAGTGATAAATGGCGTGCCATAATACACATGACAGAATAATGACCGCCTGAGATATGTGAAGTTTATATGAACAGTGAAAGGAAAGCAAGAAAAGCGGCTCAAGAGTGGCCACATAAGTGATAAAGTAAGTTAAATGAGTGACGAGAAGTTTTGAAAGTTATGTTGAAATCAAACCCCATGTCGTCTAGGATCATGAGCTGACCGTAATGCCCTGTCCTCCTTGGTATCGCGAAACGCCAGTCCTTTAATACATGCTTTCATCCAGAGCCGTGACAGACTCGGAGCTTCTCGGTCAAACAGCCGAAGCGTGATTAGAGTGCCTGACCAGGCACAGGCTTCCTATTTAGAGACCCGGATGAAGGAGCAGGGGCTTGACGGGGTGCCTGTGAAGGGTTCATAGGGCTAGGTCCCGGGGGGCTGTTGCGTCGGTTCATTCCGCTTGGGCTTTGCGACCGACCACCAGCTGGTCCCGGGGATTGTGAGCGAGGCCCAGGGCTCATAGATCGATCATTAGGAGGTCCCTGGCGAGGACCTGGAGATTGAGACCGAGTGCCGGGGCCGGGACCCATCGAACGACCTCCAGGAGGTCCACGGAATGGGCCAGGAGACTGGGAACGGGGCCCAGGACTCATCGGATTACCCGCAGGAGGACCCATCGGGGACTGTGGACGACTATCGTTGGGAGTCATAGGACGACCAGCAGGCGAGGCAGGGCGGCCTTGACCGAAATTGCCCTGAGGAGTCATTGGACGCTGTCCCTGAGGATGGTTTGGTCCTGGTCCGCGCGGAGGGCCAGTAGGTTTGACTGGAGGGCCCGGGCGAGGACCAGCCTGGGCGGGACGGGGCTTGACTGGGCGAGTGGATAAGCAGGTTCGGGGGACAACGCCCTGTCGAGAGCGGTCAAGTCGGATACAGAGCGCCTAGATATACAATTAGTACCCAGAAATAGCGGGACTTCAACAGGGTACTTACCCAACCGTCATCGTACTCATGGAGCAGTCGTACAAGGTCGCCAGCCCGCAGTCCCAGCTCGTCATCAAGCGTAGGCTTGAAGTCAAGCTGAACACGGTGAACAGCAGAATTAACGGGGCCTCCAGCAGCAGCAATGGCTGCAGCACTACCTGAAGCACCATCGGGGCTACCAGGGTTAGCGGAGGAGGTGCTGAACTCTGTACCAGCAGGGCTGGCAGGAACAGGTGCCATGGGAGGGTTGGGGATAGTCAGATCGAGGTTCTTGGGACCATCCTGGCGCATCGACGTCTTACGTGCAAGTAACGCAGCTCCAGCGGCAGCTCCATTAGTAGCGCCGCCAGAAACAGGAGGTCCATTAGCAGTGAGAGGATCTTCAACGGGGGATGAAGGGAACTGAGGGGATGCAGAACCACTAGGCGAGACAGGAACAGTTGCGGCAGGTAACGCGGCCGCGGCAGCAACGGCGATGGTGGATTTTTCCGAGACGGGGCTGGAGGGCAAAGCGCGAGCAACCACGGTCTCCTCATGAATAGGAGTTTGAACACGCTCGGCCTGAGTTCCGAAGGGGTTTGCAGGATCGGTACTCTGGGCGGTGGATGGACGCTCCCAAGCACTCCCTCCAGGAGTTCGGGGAGACAGAGGCCCGCTAGTAGCTGGAGCAGCACCAGGAACAGCGAGGGTCATGCCAGCGCCCTTGCTTGTGCGCTTATCCAAGCCGTTCCAGTTGGGAAGGAACTGAGTGACAGGTCGGAGGCTGACACGAGGCGCCTTTGCATCAGTGCGGACAGAGGCAGTTTCGGCGACTTCAGGAGACGTGGCTCTCATAACACCCGCACCTCCTACACCAGCAATGGGAGCATGAAGTTTTTCATCATCATTCTCGAGCTTGTGCATTTCAGCCTGGTTGCGACGCTTGCGAATGAGGAAGAAGACGAGCAAGCCAACGGCGAGTAATCCACCCAAGACACCGAAAGCAATACCGGCTTTGGCGCCGGTGCTGCTACCGCCGCTAGATGAGGGACTTAGGGTCGCACTGGAGCTGGACATGGTCGAGGATCCGGTCAGATCGGCAGCAGCGTTAATGGCCTTTGAAACAGTAGGCTCGTCCGTGGCCTTGGCGAGAATGGACTCGATCGACTGGCTTTCCGTGGGGTGGCTGATGACGGAGGGGATGGAAGTAGGGTCCTTGCTGCTGCTGCTTCGAATCTCAGTCCTGGTAGGTTTGGCGGTTGTGGACTGCTCCTCGTCAACGGTCTTGCTCTTGCTGTGGGCTTTTGCCGATTCCAGTTCCTTCTTCTCCTGTTCGTCCTTTGCCCTTTGCTTCTCCTCTGCATCTGCTTTTGCCTTCTCTTTAGCTTCTTTCTCTGCCTTCTCTTTCGCTTCTTCCTTTGCTTCTTCCTTTGCCTCTTCCTCTGCCTCTTTCTTCTTTTCTGCCTCCTCAGCTTTCTTCTTTGCGGCTTCTTCTGCCTTCTCTTTTGCCTCTTCTTCCTGCTCCTTCTTTGCTTCCTCTGCTGCCTCCTTCTTCTTCTCGTCTTCTTCTTCGTCGTCCTTGTCGGACTCTTTTTCAACAGCCTTAGTCGCCTTGGGTTCATTACCGACCGTCTTGTAGCCACCTACCTCGCCCTCGAAGGTGGCTTCCACGGTCTTGTATACTATCTTCACATCTTCTTCAAAAATAGTTAGTGACCCGACAAGTAGCTAGGTCTAGAAGGGTTGCAGCAGGACGCGCCATCGAAATAGAGCTAGGAAGAAAATCACAGAAAATTTAGACTTACGTGGATCTCTTTTGTGAGCATGGCGGCGCTTGATATCATTGGAGGTATCGATGATCTCATGAGCGATGTTGCCGAACCCAGTCAAGCCATCGTTTCTGCGATGTAGGTGCAGGTGCCGGTGAGGCATATTGAACGCGGACGATGTATTACAACCCAGAACAATTCAAAGACAAAAGAGCGTCGAGAGACGAGGAACGCAACGTCGGTCGCGATGGGATTTATCGTCTTTGATCGACCGCAAGCCGTGAGGCTGGTTGCTTAGTCGACTGGAATGGAGGGCAGTAAATCCGAAGGCGGGGAATGAAGAATGTGTTCGGTATTCTATCGAGATCGGAATCGCGTTGTTCGGAAGGCGGCGGTTGTCTCAGATGCGAACGTCGGGCAGTGGAAAACGAAGGTAACGGGAACGTGAGTTCAACGTGATGTAACACAACGCAGGTGGTGCTGGACCAGGCGTCAAACGAGAGTAAGTGAGTTGATAAAGGTAGTGAACCGGTTAACGAGGATGGTTCGGCCGGATCAAATGGTGACGAATAGCATAAGGCAGCAGCCTTGCAAAAACGCACCAGGCAAGAGGAAACGAATGGACGAACTGAACTAGACACGAGCGACGATGCAAAATCGAAGCTGACGGTGCAGAGAAACAGTTCTAGAAAGAGTTGGTTATGAAAGAGTGAAAACCGGTAGGGGAGGTGGAGGAGGGAAAACGGGGAACGTGTGAGGGCGGTGGTGAGAGAGTATTGAGGGAGGGGAGACAGGATAATGGGAAGGAGCGGGTGTGGAGGAGCGTTCTTGCCGAGGGCACCGCAACTGCCTGCACCTCCAAACCCCCCCCCCCCAGATCAATCACCTAACTTACGCATGTACGTACCTGGACGTTTACCAGCGTCGGGTCTGATAGGGCGAGACGCGCGTAGAAGAGCCAGGAACCCCGGTTTGCTGGACCTTGCGGTGTCTACTAAGGGCCTTGATGTACTCCCCAGGTATATCTATCTTGAGACTCAGGCTTGGGCGCGTGCTTTTTTGGTAGCATGTTTCACTTGTAATGAGTGGGTGTGTACTCGACAGTACTTAGGCTGTTTGTGCTCGGGCACCTCAGCTGTAAACCAACATTCTGGCTGCAAGATGCAGTGCATAACGTCGCACAACGGAGATTGCGTTGCATTAGACAGGAGACGGTGTTCTATAATTACCAGTTCTAGGCTAGCTAGAATCTCGCACACTCACACACTCGTATAACGACTGTTCTGTTGGTTGCGCGTCCCGTCTTGTTTCGCGATTCTGCAAGAATCAAGCCCATCCAGGTTGTAATTATTAACGTGACGCTTCCGTCGAGAAATGAATCAGGGCCCTCCTCCATTCCCACTCGCTGCATCCATCGGACACTGCAGATGACGATCAGCAGAGAACATCCCAACCCAAGAAATCAACTCATGCCGCAGACAGGGGGCGCTGTCGTCAGGGGTGGCTCGAGCCACTGGACGCCAGCCGCCAGGGACCGAAGCGCCTCTATTGGTTGAGCTGGCCCCTAGGAAATTTCCAGGCTGGTTAGCCAGGAACCGTTTATGGCGCAGCCAATCCACGATTAGATGGCTGTCTGCCCCACCCAAGAAGCGTCAACCCGAACCCCTGAAATCCACTGCCAGTGGCTGTCAGTGGCTTCAATTATCCAACGGGCTTTCTTTCAAGGCAAACCTCATCATCACCCGGTCAGCTACCGTGGGGTTGATTCATTAAACTATCGCACTCTCCTTTCTTCCCTGCTTTAGTCTCTGCAAGACATCGAATGTCATTTGTTCCAGGTTCTTCAGCCAATATCTGAACTGTGTTAGCTTCCTCGGAGAGTCGACGATCGTCCGTTGATCAAAGGTGTCATCTCGACAATCTCGGCTTCACCTAGGCTCCGACTCCATGCGGGATTTTGATCATACGTATGTATCCTGTCAAGCTAGTAAGCCAGCAGTTGGCTCAAGGATTATGATTGCACGGATCGATTCCTGAGCCGACAGGATCCATTGCTCTCACTGACAAATGGAGTCGCATGCGGAGGGATGGGCCTTTGTTCCCTACATATTGCCGGAGATGCAGCAAAAACAATACCACTCAAAGTCCTGCAACAGATACTGAGGCTCTCAGTCTCGCATCTCTCCGTCATTAATTTGACATCTCTGCCCGCCACCGCGTCCGCTTCCAGCAGCCCTCACCGTGATCCCTCAATCACACCGAGATATCAGTTCCATTTTTGGTCCAGCCGCACTCTAGAACCCTACCCCGGACCATCTCAGCTTAACCTTCTCATTGTTCCAAGCTTCTGGCCTTTGACCATGACCAAGTCAACGAGATTGGATCAACAAACCGCCGCTTTGCCTTGCGCCATTCTTGTTCACTAGACTAACTAGCTGGCTGGTTCGACAAGTTGAAACGACAAACCCAGTCTGTGCATCTGCCGATCCTCCCCCATCAATATGTACGTAGCGTCATCCACCCGCTTGGCTATGCCGAAACAAGCTATGCTTGCCTACAGGTGTAATGCTGATATTATGCATCTTTATTCAGATGCGCTCTGACTCCAAGACCCGTTATGGATCTTGGGCATCATCTTTGAGCAAAAGTAAGGGAGCCACGCCAACAGTTTACACTCGCCCGTTTGCATGCTTCTAGGTAATACACGTAGCATATAGAAAGAAGAACCAGTCCAACGTCACTGTTTGACACTGAACCTTGGTCCTTTGGCTGTTTGGCCAATACCACTTAAAGGTCATGGACGTGGTCTGTTCTTCCTCTCGACCCTTCTTGTCCAACCTCAGCTGCAAACGCCGGTGTTTCGGCCTCGTTGGACAAGGCATTCCCAGCAGCCTACACAAGGATACTTGGTCTTACACGACAGCACAGGACCTTGGATCCCACTGTTGGAAGTCCCATGTCAGATTCTCATTTCGGATGCGTTTCTGGTTTAACGATGAGTCCATCATTCATTACAAGCCGTGGCAATTTTGGTTACGATAATCGCCTCCACTCCAGTGCCATCAGGTCAAAGGGCGTTTGCTCCTGTTGCCCTTTGATAAAGTCCATCCATCGTCTGTTTGACCGACCAGCCTCATGAACAACAAAAGCCAGATTCAGGGCCGGAACAGGCTGGATCTCAGACACTCTCATGAGACATGGCGTTCCTTTCACCGAGACTTCCGGATTGTCTCAATGCCACTTCCAAGATTCCGGTCTCATTCCTAAACATCACCCATGACATCAAAAGGGCTTGGATCAGCCACCCTTTCAACTTGGTTCCCATTACGAGCTGGAACAGACCCGGATCCGTGTTATAGCCGGTAGGATAATGATATTAAGCTCGAGGTTAATGTATCCGTATCATTTACCCTAAATGAGTGTTGAGCCCTCTACGAAGCCCTCTTTATATCTAATTCTTGTGACTTCAAGCTCGTGCTTTTGCAGTTTAGTACTCTGTATCTTTCACTTGTCTTTCAACCCAAATAAAATCGGTTGTGTTAATTTCTAGAATGCTGTTAGGTACCTCCGGTCTCCACTGCGCCGGCCTTCGGGCAATCGGTACCGCAACGCCTCCGGTCGTCAACCTCCTCAGCAAAGGTATGTAGTAACTTAGTAAACCGCTTACTCATCCCCGTCCACCAGTCAATCTAACTGGAGGCCTCGGGGTCATAACGTGGTTCTCGTACATAGCTCTGGATTACATCCGATCACTTCATTTCAGTCACTAAATATATCATCTCTCGATCCATCATGGACCCTATGGAGAAGAAGCCCGCGGATATCATCGAGCGGGGCGTCAAGAAGTCCAGTCCGGCTGGCACAATCACTTTCCTCGGCCTCCGCGGCCTGGATCCGATCCTGCAGTACAGCCTGCTCACTGGCGGCGGCGCTGCCGTGCTCAGCCGTCTAGGCCTCTCTTCCATTGCGCCGGGGGCCGCCGGTGCCGTCGTCCGTACCGGCATCCAAGCTATTGATTCTCTCGGCCTCCCGCTGCCCCACCTCATCATCCTCGCCATGGCCGTAGGCTCCTCTCTGAAGCAGAGTTACTGGCTCGTCGGCCTGTCGCAGGAATACTTCCCTCCTTTTGCTGCAGTGGCAATTAGCGGGTACAACACCGTTGTCAACTCGGCCAACACTCTGCTCTTCCTCGCTGCCGCCACAAGCTCTGTCACGGCTCATGCTTTTCCCGGTACCAGTGTGCCGTACCCGCTCCTCGTCGGCTCAGTCCTCTACGGCATCGGCATTGCACTCGAGACCGGCTCAGAATATCAACGCAAGGTATTCAAGAACGACCCTAGCAACGAAGGTAAGGTGATGCGCTCGGGACTCTGGAGCTGGGCGCGACACATCAACTACGGCGCATATGTCCTCTGGCGCGGTGCCTACAGTGTCGCGGCGAGTGGTATAGTTGCTGGACTGGTAGTCGCTGGTGGGCAGGCTTGGGACTTTATCACCAGAGCTGTGCCGACTCTGGATCAGTATTGCGGTCAGAAGTACGGCGAGCAGTGGGATGGCTTCAAGAAGGATGTCAAGTGGACGATCTTGCCGGGAATTTACTGAATTACCGGGAAGATGAAAGATCGACCAAAGCCAGAGTCCATCATGTCAGCCAACATTACTCATATGTAGTAGGACTAGTGCAAATGTGTACTCTCAGCCTATACTCATTGTTTCTATATCCATGCAGCCATTTATCCAACAGGCATCAAATCCTAGGTAATCAATACAAGCCAGGCAAACGCTCGGCAAGCCGCGCCACTGCTCCGGGTATAATGCATATGTCTCACAAACCAAATACGCTCTACCTCCTCACATTGAGTCCTCCATCTGCCGACTCCTCATCTTATTCCAACTATCCTTATCTTGCTTGCCGCCCTGGCTCTCAAGACCCATCCCTCTCTCCACCCATTCCTTGCTCTCCATGTGCCGCAGTCGACTCAGCGCGCGAGAAAATGCAAAGGCCTCTTCTGAGCCGGCAAACAGATTCGAATCCTTGATCTTATCGACATGATGCTCCAGGTCGTGCTTGGCAGCCTCCGCTGCCTGTTCGTGCTTCACGCCTTGATTCATAAGACTTTCGGCTATCTCATCACGTGAAACAAAGAGTTCCGTGAGGGGCTTCTCGGTAGTCAGAACCAGCTTGGCGTTGCCCTCGTAGATTACATCAATGAATGTAATAAACCGGCGGGCGAGGTCACGTTGCTGGTGTGTCATTGCGGGAATGTCAGTCACGATAAACGCCTCGTACGAGCGGACCAGCTCGAGATAATCAGCAGCCGACTTTGGTTGCCGAATTAGCTCATCAAATGTGAACCACGCCGCTCGCCCGCTGACTCTAGGTACATAAATCTCACGACCCCAGACCTTTTGGGTTTCCGGTCGAGGCTCAGGTTGCTCGGGGTCGCCAAGGAACCGGAACCACTTCTCGGCGTGAGCATTGGCGTGGCTATCGAGGGATGTGTGGTACACATCGGAAGGTGGTCGAGGGATTTTGCGATAATCAGTAGGAGAATCAAGGTTGATAACGTGTAGGCGGTTTTTGAGGAGTTCGATAGCAGGGATAAAGGATTCTCGCTGGACACCATTCTTGTACAGCTCATCGGGATGTCTGTTTGAGGTTGTCACTAGCACGACACCATGTGACATGAGTGATTCGAGTAACCTGGAGAATGTGAGCTTCAGCCAGTAAGTAAGTTTAGTCCGCGAGATACCATACCTTCGCAGAATCATGGCATCTGCCACATCCGTGCACTGAAACTCGTCAAAACAAAGCACATTGCCTTGCTCAGCGATATCAGCGGTGATGTACGGAATGCCATCAATCTCGCTACCGTGCTCCATCTTGATGCGGTGCAATCTCTTATGCACGTCTTGCATAAAGTTGTTGAAGTGAATGCGGGTTTTGGACTTGACTGATTTTGGAAGGGTATCGTAGAATAGGTCCATCAACATGGTCTTACCGCACCCAACGTCACCGTATAGATACAATCCCCGGGGTAGGTTGCTAGAAATCTCCCCAATGGCCGTCTTGCTACCGCCTTTACCAAAGAGCGAGGAGAATATAGACTTTTTGGCAGGCTTGAGGGACTCGATGCTCGGATGCTGGACGGGCGGGGCGTCGTAGTTGCGCAGCTCTTCGTGGAGATTCTGAAGATTCTGGATAATACCTTTCACGTCGTTAGTTGTGATTCAAAGGAATTTGCCTGTGTGATCCCCACTCCTCTGATGCTCATCATTTCGTAACCTCCCGGCTTCCACTCGTCTATCGTATTCAGGGATTGGGCCACCATCGTGTGTGACAGGGTCAGTATCAACAACCGTTGCCATTGACCGCGATCTGTTGGAAGATGGGATTAATCTGGCGCCCTGTACTGCGAGTTCTGGTAGTTGCGTGCGGCAATATGGTAGAGGTCTCAACGGCCGTGGCGCTGCGCTCGTCCGAAGCGCCCTCGCATATCGCCCGCCACCTGCCAACGGCCTAGAAGCCTGCAGATGGCGGAGGGTGGCACCACACTTAGCACTGCCGCGCATGTTGTTCGCTGTCGTGTCAATAAATTCGTATTGATATCGCGAAAACTCGGCCGTTTGCGCGCATTACGGAGGAGGAGCTGGGATATTAAAGGTTGCAAACCATGGGGAAAGCCCGCGAATTCGGAGTTGAGGCAATGACGATGTGGGCCGCCGGGCTTAGAAATGATTACCGGCAGCGCTTTTGGTACATAACTAGATCCGAGGCCCACGGATAGCCCTGTCCGTGGTTTAAGCGTCCCGGTCTACGCTGCCGAGGTCCACTAACGGTCGCCATCGTTTATTCGATCTAAGGATACTCAGTTAGCTTACCCTAGACAGTTCCAAAAATTGACCACAAGGCCTTTTATAACCAAAGAGCTAAGATCCTATGTCATTCCTACAACATGGTATCTCACTTCTTTGTCCACAAGACTAGTTAAGAATGAGTAGATCTTACTATGTTTGTGGAAACGACTCACTTACGTAACTTCAAGGTGTTTACCAGCCGAGGTCTACCGGAGGGAGAAAAACGTGAATATGTATCCCGACATCAACGAGAAACAGTTGCTGGTCAATTCAATAAAGCACATAGGGCAGCCTGGGTGACACATACTACTGTATCTATGACGGAGATTTGTAGTCGGGAGATCAACAGAAGCACAGCGTCATTACACCATTAAACATGCTTAATGAGGTGCCATCAAAGCCATCAAAAAGACGCAGATTCATAGCTCATGCAATTGAGTACAGACAGGTTCAAGAGCCCAATCATATACATATCAACGGGTATTATAAACATGGTCCAGCCCAATTAGGTCCCGCTACGCTCTAGTCCAGCAACTACAGATAAAATCATGAATATCGTATCGCATTCACTTCCTTGCAAGACCCCGGCACCTAAGCCATGACAAAAGCGAGCCCAACAGCTACCAGAGCACCAGCGAGAGGGACACCGATAGAACCGGCGGCGTTGCCGTCTCCCTTGTCGCTATCCTTGCTCCCTGAAGAGCTGTCACTGTCGTCGTCGGCATCCGCATCGCCAGAATCAACAAGCTCGCCACCAAAGACCTTCTTGCCTGGGTTGACACCCGAGCTAAGACCCGAAGCGCGCTTCTTGTAGTCATCCAGCGTCTTTTTGGAGGAGGGGTTCACAATACCAACCATGCCCTCGGGACACTCCTGGTCCTGAGATGAGTAAAAGGGAGTGGGCTCGGTGTCATTGACGGTGACCTGGAAGATCTTGTCCTGTAGTGGAGTTAGTTGAGCCATTCGCAGCGGAAACATGGAATTGGGTTTACGTACCGCAGAGCCATCGTCAGTGGAAACAAAGCCAGAGAAGAAGCCGGTACCCATATTCAGAGGGGAACAGGGGTATTGGTAGTCGCCCGCGACGACACTGTGGTTCTTGGGCTCAAAGTGGAACTCGAGGACATCGCCCTTCTCGGCCTCAACCTCCTCGGGATCGAACTTGTTGTCGCTGGTGGCCGTGATCTTGATGGTTTTGGCGCTAGCGAGATAGGCCAGTGCCATCGAGGCAAAGACTGTCTTGAAGGAAGGCATCTTGCAAGCGTGAGAAGCCGTGGGGTTTCACAGGAAGGCTATCGAAACGAGGCTTGGGGAGAGCAGTCGAGATCAAGTGCAGATGTTTGCAGTGTGAGGCTCCAAGGTGAAGAAAAGAAAACGGTGCATTATAGGCAAGCCAAGATCGAACCGTTGCTGGGCAGCCCCTATAACCTTTTTCTATAGGGACTTACTATACGGAGTACAGGAGGCTCATATGAAGCGGTCAGAGGCAGAAATATGCCCGTCGAGGTCAGGGGATAAATCCTGGCCCATGTTTACTACTGTATGTAGTAGCCCTAGCAGGGCGCAACCGGGGCAACCAGAAGCAGCGTCAGGTGCGCGACTCTACCTGTACATAAACGTAAAAAGATTAGGAGAACCTCCATTAAAAGCTGGAATTTTCACAGCAACAACGTGATCTCTCTAGAGACATCTCTAGACGAGGACAGACTAGAGTATCGGTGCAAAAGAAGTAATTATTTGAAGAGAAGCCGTCGTCTGGGTGGTTTAATTAGTGGTCACCTGCGGGGCTGGCGAAATAAGCAGGCAGATGGAAGGGAACAGGGAGTACGCCTAAGTTAGGTCCTTGTCACTGATTCAGTACGCGAAGTACGTACACGTTTATTATTCCGTTGAGTCCTCGTGAATTGCTGTTAATAAATGTTTATAAAGCGTATTCTCTTCGCCTTAAGCTCAACGAATAATGCCTAATTTCAACACTGAGATAATACGTTAACCAAGGTACGTATCTAACGTTAGTCAGATAGTCATCGGACGAACTGTACGGAGTACTATCTCGGCGAAATGCTAAGGTTGGGAGTAGCGTAATCTATATTTATCTAAGGACCTTTAATAACTAAAGAGCTATTGCCGTTCTGTTTGCGGAACCCGATGTTCGTTGGTATGTATACTCCGTACTCCGTACGGAGTACACAGTACCGGCCGCCGAGTCCCACTTTTCCTAATATCTCTCCGACGTGCGATTGATTACTGGTAAAGCCGAGGAGTCGTACGGGTGATGGACGGGTATAGCTTACAGACCGGGTTCTTTCTAACTTAGCTGTTCACGAGCCAACCCTTCACTGAGACACAAGAACAACCTCTGACCCGATAGTGATCGCTGTAGTCCTCGACCAAGTCCCGATTAGCTTATGAGTGGGACGGGCCTAAACTAACGAGGCAACGGCGCGGTTTGTTGCCAAGGCTCGGGATGACGGATGGCTGTGGATGCCGGCTCTTGAGCCGTGCTTAGAGAAGAGGTTCGACATAGCCCTGACGTAGACAAATTTGATACTCCAAGAGCGAGAGAACAGTGGCGTATGGCCTCTTAGTGTGGATTGGGAAACGCGTAGTTAAACTACAATAGCGGCGGGACCAAGCTTGGGGCCGTCTCGGACATGTCATTGCTATTTGCTTCAACGATTAGCTAGACTCGGAGTCGCGTGACTTACATCAGGGATGTCTTGGCGAATCACACATAGCTAGAGTGAAGCACAATGTCTCGCCAGCGTCTCGGACCGAATCTGGCTGTGCCATATCGATCAGCTGTGATATTACGATTTGCAACTAGATCGCCATGGCTAAAATCGCTACCCCACGCGAGAGCTTCGCAAAGATACCTAGTTAGCTAGTCCAAGCAGAGTGACATTCGAGTGGTCACTACCGCACTGCACTGTTTTGATAAATCTGCCCCTCCTACTAACAGCCATGGGACACTCCTTTGTGATAAGCGATTTCTGATGCATACGGAGCAACTCTGAACAGTGAGGGAACGGCAGACACGAACAGTCTTATAGGGGAGTCAGCATAGATGTTGGTCCATGGTCATGTCCATAACGCGGAGGCCTTTGTTGTGCGAAATTTCAAAGGGTAGGGCTGAATATCTGGGGAGAACCAATAACATAACTATATGCGAGGAATAAAGGTGTAGGAGAGTCGGGCAATAGCCAATAGCCACAAAGAAGTTGGAACAACACAAGCACAGTTGGGCTGTTCAAAGAATGACCCGAAACAACATTGAAATCACAGCAAGTCGTATTTCAAATACATTGTAGGTCCAGGCTAACTCTTGTCCTTTGGGAATACTATTGCATTCGATTTCTATTTCAACGATCCCACGTTAGAGTCTTACAACCCAAGACAACCATCATCTCACGATATCATCACCATAACAAAATATTAAAAATGTCGTCAGAATGCCCCCAACACACCCCAAGAAGGTATTTAAGAACTCGAGCCTCGGAGAAAAGCCCGACTCTCCAGCAGACGCAATCTCATCAAAGATCAAGTTCAGCATCATGGCTTAGATCCAAGATACCACCGCTCTTCTCGTCATGGTTTCAGCCTCATCGCCGCTACAATCCAAAAGAATCATTCTTTCCCTTTCCCAAAATCACGTTTCTTATTGACCAGCCTGCAGGGCTGGAATGCCAGATTTGCCGACAGGCTTGTTGCGAGATCCGATCCGATACAGAGCCCATTGGAGACTCAACCTTCGGCATTATGCCGTGCGGGCATGCGGCGTGCTCACAATGTCTCAAGACATGGCTCCGGTCGCATACACGCTGTCCCTTTTGCCGAGTCGACTTGGCATACCCGGGCTGCGGGCACAATATTCCATTACGGCTCCTGACGAGAGAAGGCCTACATCTACTACCACGAACGCTCCCGGACCAAGGTAAAATCCCGGATCTCTGTGCGCAGTGCCTCCGGAAAAGCTTGTTGAGTCAAGCGGAAGCAAGGTTCCGACAAGCTAGGCGAGAGTTTCAAAGCGCCCGGCGACGTTTCCACCGGACCGGTGCGACAATCGACGAAGAGGAACTGCTAGCAAAGCGGGAAGAGGTTGAGACGGTGCTGCGGGACCAAGTATACCAAAGGCAGTTGAGCACGTGGTTGACAAGTTGGTAACGTGACTAAGGTAAAGTTAGATAGGAGTGAAGTAGATGATACTTGTCTCCCTGGAGCTAGGCTGGCATCCCGTCAATGATGCTCGAGTCAAGCATGGAGTAGATTACCATAAGGCAAGGAGAGCTGCAGAAAAAAACAGAAAATATGTTAGACAGAACGTTACAATGCTTTTTTTCTCCAACCACCATCGGCGACTCTGTTAGTCGCAGAACCATGTTTGGCGCAACCATCCTGAATCGTGAAAACGACGTGTAAGCGCATCCGCGCTGCGTATTGGCCGTGCGGAAACGTCAGAGGGGCCATACTCGGCTGGGTCGACGGACCGACAACTTCAGCTCGCTCGGGGTCTGGCGGGAGATGCACGCGGGTCGTGAGTCGTCCCGGCGCCACACCTCAGAGCCTCCGGCCGTCGGTGAGCTGACTCGGCCAGCTGTATTTGGAGGTTCAATGTCTTAAAGCTACATAGCTGGTTGTTCTTCGTGCCTCGGCGAGGCGAATAGCGGAAGTATGGCGGAATCTGGAAACGAACTTGAGCAGCAGGGAGGGTTAGTACAGAGCCGTTAGTTGAAGGAGAAGAGCCCCGAGGGAGAAGATACGCCGTAATCTCCAAGGTGGGGGAACAACCAAACGACCACCAAACCATTCCGGCGCCTTTTTTCCTCCACCAAGGAGAGGAATCGCCGACGATGGGGGCCGGAGGGAGGGAGGCGCAGGGACCCGCTTTTCACGGCAGCTCCGTGACCGGGGGACGTCCGGACAAAGCGGGCGATAGCGGGTCAGGGTAAGATTTACTATCGTTTTCCTTTTTTCCCGCAATTTTTGTCCCTACTGCCCTAGAATACATACGCGATCCGGACTTGCGACTGCCTAGCGGATCTTCTTTTGCCGAGACGTTACATGTTCCTAGATCCATACGGGTTAGGGCCCCCCCTGACCAAGGAAGAACACGATGGCCAAGAGATCTCTGGCTCATCTTTCGCTTGGCCCTCGACTATTTATTTGGTGGGTGTGATTTTGCCCGAACGAACATCGACTATCGAAGGAGCTTGGCCCCCCCCCTAGCCCCCCTTACCATGGCCTCGGGAGCGATTAACGAACCTGTAGTCTATTCTACGCTGACAAGCATTGGGATAGTCTGACGTCGACGCGCGCCGGCAGAGTTAACTAGGAATGAATGAGATGAAACGTGGGAAAACCCGGGCCAAATGCCAGCATCATAAAAGTTACCGCCCGGAGTTTGGAAATTTTCCGACCACACGTTTTTTATTGCCTTTTCAACGGAATGAGGACGTTAATCAGTAGGGGAGACACTTCTGTCGCCCTAAGAAAGCCTCGAAGAGACCCTGCCCTCGTGGCTCCCTTATGAGGGTTGGACGCAGTTGTCGAAGGCCTATAACGTTGGATAGTGAGGTTGCCCATGAGACTCAGTTGCCTCATGAATTCTAGCTGTTTCAGCCTTAATAAACTGGATCGCAGCCTCTGCTATGTCTACCAGTGAAAGAGGGAAGTAAAATAATGCGACAAGAACCGCTCTGCAGCAGGGGAAACATGTGGCTAGAACCACAAAGCCCCCAACGGTCGGCAAATACCGTGTGGGGCGTCAATGTCGAACTGTCTGGATTCCAGCCTCAA
This sequence comes from Fusarium staphyleae, assembly GCA_017140175.1. NCBI lineage: Eukaryota > Fungi > Ascomycota > Sordariomycetes > Hypocreales > Nectriaceae > Fusarium > Fusarium staphyleae. The sequence continues at coordinate 85,780 of JADDON010000586.1, read as the reverse complement.
AAGCCGACCCCCTAGTCGCTCCCCGACTTTTTGGGTCCCAAACCATTGGGAAGGTGCGTTCCAGGCGACCTTCCACTGAAGTCGAGATCCAGGTCTCGAAGTTCGGAAGGTGAGATCGACTTAAGTTAAGTCACCCAGTTCGATGCCTTCCATTCCCAATCGGCAGCAATTCGCTTTGGTCAGGTATCGTCAACAAATCGCCACACCGAATGATTTTTGACACTTTCATCAACCAGTTCTGAGAATTACTTTTCCGTCTTCATTATCAATTCGAGGCTGCATTCCTCGCTTGTCCTTGTCCCGCTTTGCTTTCATAGCACCAAATGACTGCTCAGCTACTTTTCTTCTCTGAATCATGGGTACAACTCCACGTACGTTACATTGCGTTTGGTATCCGGCTCAATGGCCTTCAGAGAGACCCGTTCAGTTGGTCTAGGCTCGGGTCTGTTTCGCCTCGCTCTGTTTCTCTTGCTCTTTGATCCCGGCATCTCGACGCTGCATTGGACCATTGGACTCTTAGCATTCGCCTTCTCCGTATGGCTCGTGGGCTGCCTCATACTTGACTGAGCTCTTGGTGTTTGTATGGCTGGCCCTGGGTTGGAATAAGTTGACTATATGCAGTATATACGAACAGTGTCATGGATCACGATGCTATGGGTCGCTGATGCCCTCTCACAACTCTCGACATCGGAATCATCTTGGTTCCCCTGGTTGAGCGACCGTGCAGTGTTAGCGGCATCACTGGTCTCTCATAATGATTTCCCTCAAAAGCCCATCTATTCCCCAAAAGAAAATGACGGCGTCCGGCAGGGCACCCTAGCAAAGCTTAGCCTTCGTCCGGTAGCGTGGGGAATGGTGTCAGCAGGGTCCTAGCTTGCAGCCAAAGGGATGCTTGTCTTCAAAACTGAATCTCCAAAATTGCCGGCCGCGATGCCCGAGTGACGAGAGGCGTTTGCCATCGAGCCATGGAAAACACTGAGTCGCTTCCCTCTTACTCACAGCGATGCGCCCGCTGCACCGCGTTGAAGGGCGGCAGCAAGAGTCATCAGCCTCGGGTTGCTTAGGAGGGCTTGATACTTTCAAACTTTGAAGTCTCCCAAAGCCTGACATCAAGGATTCGAGTTTATGAGAGCGTGGCTCAGCTACAACCGACATTGACATAGCACCCCCCTGTCCGACTTACACCACCACCTCTACCGCCACCAGGGGGGCACAACGGCTCACTCCAGCCCGTCGTCTTCTGCAGCGTATTGAAAGAGGGTGTGATACTTCGTCGTTGACGATGGGCTGCGCATTTTGTACAAGGTTGAGGGGCCATTCATCAATCGATACCGTATCGACAACCGCATTGACGTGCCCCCGATCCTCGTCGTCGCTTGCTGGCACCGCGTCTCCGTCATTTCAGCTCCATCTCCGCTCCGCGCAAACTCAAAAATATACCCAGCCACGTTGCGCCCAATAATACTATCCCTCGTCGTTGGAGACACGAAGCAGCCCTCAGCAGAGCAGCGCTGCTTCAAGTCACAAGCTTCGTCCCAGCTGTCCTAGGCTTCGGGGTAGACGTGGTTTGATAGCTTTCCATACAAGTCTATCTTTCATCAGCCTTGAACCAGTAAAACCCTCCAACTCACTATGGAGACACCTGTGCACGCCCCTGTGCACGCCTCTCCCACGCAATCTCAACGCAACTTGGCTCGCCTCCTACAGAAGCGTGGACGATATTGGACCATGAGAAGCTGGCAATAAGACGCGGCTTCAGTGCCGAGAGTGGCTTGTCTCGGTTTCACTTACGACGGGCGTGATGGAGTTAGTGGCGCCCTGCCCATCCTCATCTGCCTTTCAGGCCGGTGTTGCTGGCTTCAACAGCTCGCCGTTTTCTTCTGCAGCACGCACCAGGGTCTCTACTGTTTAGCCCATCAATCTTCTCCTAGCGTAGCCCTGCAGCTTTTGGACGCAACGGACTGGCACTTGCACCGACTGGTCTCCTCGATTCCCCGCCGCCGGCTCGGTCGTCGTCGTCCCAATAGGGCTGCCCTGTCCGGCCCTCGATGGGGTTCTCCGGCGCATCATGGGCCCTGGATACCTGCCCATGTATCTGATACTTATACGGACCCTAGCAACTGCTTTTTCGCCTTCTTCAAAAAGAGGTGCTCGTCGCTTGTGGCTGGCGTTTGTTTCTTCGTTGTGGCTGTCATCATCCCTTCATCCAGTTCTCTCTCGAGCTTATCGTCCTGGCCCTTCATATTTAATACCCGGTTATATGTCACTGCTGCCGCCCCATTCCATTTTGGACCTTGTCTGCTCTTCCTTTGAACTGCGCCAGCATCATCGTTAAACCTCGGCTCCTCGCACCTGACCTTGTGCGCCTTCATTGATCCTGCCCAGGGTTGGCCGGCCACTACACACGCGCTTCCAAGTCATCGATCCGAAGATCCCAAGCTGACCTAGATGCCCTTCGCTCGTCGCAAGCTCCCTCTTACTTGTCCTATCAAGTCACAAGACGGCTAAATGTCAACGCCGGCAGTATGTTGTCCACCCCAGTTCCAACAATACCCCCACCCCTGCCTGGACTATTGTTCCTAATGTTCGCATTCTCCTGCTTCTAGCAAAAGGCCAATCTTGCCCGGATAAGAGACAACCAAAGGAGGTCGCGGGCTCGCAGAAGAGAATATCTGCAGGAATTGGAGCAGCGACTCCGAGTCTACGAGCTTCAGGGTGTTGAAGCTTCTTCAGAAGTCCAGCAGGCGGCCAGGAGAGTCGCCGAAGAGAATCGCCAGCTTCGGGGCCTCCTCAACCGACATGGAATCAGCGATGATTACATATCTAGTTACTTACACTCTGGCGCGGCAGGGCAGACAGACCCGACGCCGTTGCCCCATTTCAACTCCGGTAACCCTGGTGAAACCGTTCAATCCCTTCAGCACGTTATAGCGCCTAGGAGACCTGTTCATCTGGACGCCAGCGTCTCTTATGTTGTGCCTCCGCAAGAGAGCCGTGAGCCGTCCATCGCCAGTGTCTCGACGAGCAGCTCATCCTTGTGGGAATCGGGTCAGTCTCTTCAGCCCGGCCCAGCATATGGTCGACCGCTTCCTTCCAATGTGTCAACCCCGATAGGACGCCAGTCGATGTCTTCGCAAATGCATTCGCAGCAATACGCACCTCAGGTGTTCCCTGGGACTCAAGTACCACGCACTGAAGCATACCAGCCCGTTGGTACCGCCGGATCACTGCTAGAAGACCCCCGTCGACATAGTTATTCAGTGGCCCCCATGCCTGGAGACGCCTCGTCCGCCATGGCTTACAATATGCCTATGAATCCTTTCAACAATCCGATCGGACCTGACCCTGGGCCTCATGGGCCTTGCTGACTGGTTCGGATATTTCCAACGGGCTTGTCTGTGGGCTCAATCGCTTGAGCAACTGCTTGGATACCTGGTTTCACATTGTGGTACTGTAGGAGCTTCCTACATCTCGACCTAATACTGCAAGCGGGTCAACTCGATCTTGTAAAACGACATGAATGGTCGAATCGGGAGTTCATGTTGACAGCACGGCCCCTTGGCGACGAATTGATGAGCTTAATGGCTTGAGAAGGAAAACATCAAGGAGCTTGGCAGCTCTTACACACATTCGAGCATACGACATGCGTAACTGCCATTGCCTGCACACACGCTGCAATGGTCTCCAAACCAGGCGGCCCGAACCTGGAGAAGAAAGGCCCTTAAGCATGTTCAACCCAAGCTGATTTCGTTGCGGACGGGTCGTCCTCGTCAATGCTCGAAGAACAAAGGCGTACTTGTCTGGTTGTCAATTATCAACAATGAGAACATGACCACAGCCGAAAGAACTCGAGTGTTCGGCCTGGTTCTTGTTTTAGCCTTCAAGAACAGCGAAAAGAAACTTGGGTTGTTCCAACAATGAATGTTTTGGACATGCGACCATCACGAACAAAGGCACCCCGAAGCTGGTTATACAGCACTGAGTATTTGTTTAGAGCTCTCGCGAAGAGTAATGGGTTGAATGCAAACCTATATCTAAACGACATTGGAATGACCGACTTATCCACCGTTCACCATGACACCTGAAAAGTTCTTGAGCACTAGTAAAATTTGGATGAAGCGACAAGAGGCTAAGAATCATATTGGCACGTGGCCGAATCCGCGTCAACTTGAACAGACATTTCAACAAGCGAACAAGCATCCCCGACACGACCCGGCACAACATCTATATAAAGACTCTTCATCGACCAAGCGCAAAGTTTCCATTGATCTCCAAGCTGCTTGCTCCTCAATCAAGAGACCAAAGCTAGAGAGAAGATATCGAACTGACCGCAAACTGAGCATAACTTTAGTCTCAGCAGGTGAAGATACCCCTGAGATCAAACTCTCGATTCCAACCCCACCGTCGACACCGGCGCAGTCAGCACCGACATATCGTATACACTCTACAAAGAAGGACCCGTCCCGGTTACACCAACGATGGGCGAGAAAGGCGGGAAATGGGACCGCGTTTTACGCTTCTTCACCAGGCGCAAAGACCACGTCGCGAGGAACGTTGAGTACCACGTCGATGCCCACCTTGAGAGAAGGTTTAATTCGTTATCGATTGAACGCCCCAGCTACAAGACAATGAACGAGGAGTATCGGGTGAAGAAGTCGGCGTCAGGACAGGGCAGAGGGCATTTACGGCGATCCAGCACATCTCCTAGACCATCCCACAGGAGATATCATGGGGTGAGGGGAGATTCGCCGGAAAAACGTAAGTTACCGACGTCAGCAAGAGAGATGGAGAAGCATGTCGCTAAGTATTCCAGCAAGCCTCGAGACAACGCAGACCATGATGAAGCGACAACGAAAACCACACTAGACCACGACTCTCAAGCTGGATCCAACTTGTCGACCTCTACCCAGTCTATGAATTCCGACTTTAGCGACGCTCAGGTTGATGCGGCTGCTAACACCCTCGCTGTCATCTGCAGCCTCTGCAAAACCTTTGAAAGGCCCTCCGGTGAGGCGCGGGCCGAGATACGTGCTACGCTTCGCCAAATACCCTACATTTTGACCCGTCAGGGTCGCAACAGGAACCCCGAGCTGGCAGAGCGTTTCAGGGCGGCAGTCTATAGCCATTCTTCTGACTCGACACACTGGGGAAACATCGAGACCTTTGATATTTTGAAGCAGCAGCTGAAAGCTATTGACGAGTTTGGCCGGCGTGCTGAAGCGAAGCCCAAGAGGTTGGAGAGGGCCGTTTATGTGGTATGAAGTGCTGATCAAGTGAACTAGGTACGGATTGCATGGCGATTGATGAGCATTTGAATGGCGTAGGACTAGATACCCTTTTACTCAGGTAGTAAAAAAAGAAATTTTGCAATTTTCAAAAAAACTCCGTGCCTCCCGTGCTCCTAAGTGATGAATCGTGATACAAAGTCCGCCGCGCGTCTGAAAAAGAAGCAAAACATTACAGTGGCCAAAGAGATACCGAGTAATCACAAGAAATAGTCCGCCACAGGCTTCTTCGCCGGCATCCCCCTTGAGTCTTGAGGCGCAGCTTGGAAGACACGGTACCGCCTCGCAGGCCCGCTCCTGGGCGGTACACCACCCTCAACCATTACACCGGCGCCACCGTCACTGCGGCCGACATCGCCGTTGCTGCGGGCAAAAAGACCCGTGCCGGACTCGTCCTCGGAGAGCTCGAGGACGGCGGCAACGTTGCCACAGCGGTAGCAGTAGTTTGGTGCAGACCAGACAGTGACGATGGAGGCGTCGAACATCTCCTTGAAGCCCTCCATTACAAGCTGATGAGCTCGGGCGATGAGACTGAGGTCGTTGCGGTGGTTGAAAACCTTGACAATATCAGCGCCAAAGAGGAAGCCTGCACCACGAGGAGATAGGCCCCAGCCGTCGATCTCGTCCGGGTCGGACCAGAGGAGATCACACATGGCGCCTTCGTGAGGAACCTCCTGCTTCCGATCTATTAGGCGGATTTTATCCACTGTGTCGACGAGGGGGCTCAGACCACCGTGGACGCAAAGCACTGCTCCAGCAGGGTTTCCAACAGAACCACCGCTCGATCCTGAGGCGCCCGAGCCTGGAGGGCCTGTCTTGTCCATCGCGGTGCCACCTGGGCTCTGAGGTTGCTCCTGCGCAGTTTCCCCTGGCCGGCGTCGGGGGAAACGGCTCATGATGGAGCCATTCTGGTCACAAACTTCGATCTCGGTCTCTTCGTCGACGGGTTCTACTCCGGGGGAGAGGGTGTTTGATGCGCCCAGCACGATGGCACCGAGCGCCAGGTAGTCGAACACATCGCAGCAGTATCGCCAAACATTAGCACTGCCGTACTTTCTTATGCATTCATCGTAGAAGCCGTAGACGGTGGTAATCTGTCGTGACTCGTGATTGCCGCGAATGAGTGTCATTCTGTCCGGGTATCGTACTTTGAGACACAAGAGAAGGAGGAAGGACTCCAATGAGTAGAAGCCTCGGTCGACAAAGTCGCCTGGAAAGGGTCAGAGATGCGGTTCGGAGCGAGAGGGGACTGAGAAATAGGCCGTACCCATGAAGAGATAATTTGTGTCAGGAACATCGCCGCCCACTCTAAAGAGCTCCATCAAGTCGTGGAACTGGCCGTGAATATCACCACATATCTAACACGAACATCAGCCACTTCTCAAGCAACTAGAACCCTTAGCAAGGCAGCGCATACCGTTACTGGCGCCGTCACAGTGACGACGTTGCCCTCCTCTATTAAAAGTTCTCGCGCCTTGTGGCAGAGCTCACGAACTTGTGCTTCCGGAATCGGTCGGCATGCGCGCAACTGCGCGATTGCCCTGGAGTCAGAATTAGCGGGCGGGTCCCTTGAGCATGGAGCCTGGTGAGGCTGTCGAGGCTCACTTGTCGAGATCGCTCATATTGCGAGGGCGGTTGCGCGTGTGATGTGCGCGCCGCTTGTGATGATAGAAATAGTGTTGGTGTTTGTGTTTATAACATGTCGTAGTTTAATGAAAGGTCTTGCGGTCTCGTGCGGAAGTAAGCTACCGGAATGTGTGTTAAAGGTTATGTGGTCGCGTGTGTTGGAAATGTCAAGGTAGACTACTCTGTAGATTTCGCGATTCGCACAGGCCGGTGACGCTCAGCTTCAGGCTGTGAAGTGGAGCTAAATGTGGTACGAACCATGATGGTACCCCCACCAAAGTCAGCATCTATCGGATTTACATGACGCCGGCACCGGCAGCAATCCTTCGAGTCGGTAGCCAATGGGCATTCAACCATATCACAGGTTTGGGTGAGCAGCTTCACGATTTCCCGACCACCACCACAAATCCCTCGACACCACCGACTCGCTGACCCGGTCTTTACGTGTCGGGAGGACGATGCTACGGTCATTTTGTGAGTTCAATGGCATCTAGAGCTCTTCAAATCGCTCGCTGACGCCCAATTGAGACCATTAGAGTCCCTCACGAACCCACCCCCCCCTTTGGACGTGGGAATCATGCCACCACTCCTTCACCCCAAATCGCGAATGACGTCGTCGCTCTTCGCAACGACAGTCGCAGCCTCTTTCCTCGTCGTCACGATACCGCATCTGCTCCCGTGCCCAGTGCCCCAGGCCCGGTTCGCTGATGGAGAAATCATGGTTGATGAGAACGGCCGTCGGATGCGATGGAAGAGGAAGGACAACAGCCCCAAGGTGGAGGACGGCATTGTGCAGTTCAACGATACGAGCAACGAGGATATGCAGCGAGCACAGGACCGAGTGCGGAGGGAGTGTCCCGTACCCAAGCCGGGAGGCATGCTGGGAGAGTGGTTGGGGTTCCACAGAAGCGAGAGCGAGATCGAGACCAGAGTTGGCCGATAAACGACTATATTACCAGACGAAATGATCACGACCAAGCATTGAATAAGACCACTCCGGAGCATTTCAATTCGTGGCCTACAGCTTCAATGAGTCGTCCTGATGGGCTCTCTCGATGGTTGCTAGTCGATCGTCTCCGGCACCCTCGACCGCAATACTTTATGTGTAGCATTGCATAATATCATAGAAGACGACCAATGCATATCGAATCGAAAGGCAGGTGCAGGTTTTAGGACAGCAGTGGTGCACAATGGTTGGAAGAGAGATTTCCTAGTCTTCAGATGCTTGTTCTTTAGGTCCTAATGGCCAACGTTTGTGTAAATCACGTCTAGAATGTGTAGTTAGCTGTGTCTATGGACCGTAAAGAAAGGAAATAAAGTAAAAAAAACATTAAAGTTATCTTAGGACTCAGATCTCGTGACATCAATATTGGTGTATCAAGTCTCGTCTATCGGCTTGCACAAGATGGAACTTGGAAGGTTTGACAGGTTTAGGCAGATTGTGATTGGATAGAAAGTCGCTTTGGGAATGCAATATGCGAAAGCTAGGAGTTAACTGTTATTTGGCTCAGGCTACCTACCTGTTTAGAACGGAACTTGCATGTCTTAACTATATTGGTGCGGAGTACTCCGTAGTTTGTACAGTAATAGGTCTGGCTAACAGTCCGAGGCAAGCCTGAATGGGCGGACCATGATATTACATTAGGACTGTAAGCAATTCTTCGTATAACTACTGCTCAGCTTGCCTTCACTGTAAGCGCTTGAATATTATCAGATTGTAGGCTAAATATCTCTGTATTATTATCATAATGCAGCACGTTCCCTTATTGTGGTGACCTTTGAGCTTCATTTATGGCGTAACAGAGACACGTTGAATCTACTCTGTATCGTAGAGCGGTTGTTGTGGAACCATATGACCGACCTGGAGTCGCGTGATGTCGCTCGATCTGCCGGTGTAATTAATTAGAAACCTTGTTGCTCCGTACTATCCGTGTCAGCTGAAGAGGCAGCCTACGAGATGGCTTCTAAGCAGGTTGACGAGCGGGCGGCCCCAAGTTCGTTCGATTCAAGGCAGAGAAACTATTTCATTACCATGGTTATTCTTGATATGCTTAGGTCGTCTTATGATCTCATCCAGTAACACAACCGGATAGACGCTGAAAGCGGCATCGCGCGACATCGTGTACCTTGGTGATGACGACCTCGGGGACTTTAGCGCTTTAAGCTTGCCTGTGGAGGGAACGGCCCGCACAGACCACCTCAAGCCTTCACGAAGGGCCGCCACAGAAACAGAAACGGTGCCCAGCGCGGAAACCAGGTTTCGAGCTGAATCTCGCGTCCGTTCATCGTCAAGTTCAACCCGTTGACGGCTGCTTTTCTCCGCAACTTAAAAAAAAAAAAGGAAAGCTCCCTCCCCCAAGCTCAGACCTGTCGCCTTTGATCCTACATACATCGTGTTTTCGCCGGCCTCGCCGTGCTCCGACCAGTCGATTGCCATGCTACTTTGTCCTGAGTGCGCCCTGCGATCGCCCTCGCCGGCTTCAATAGACGGCTGAATAACCAAATCGATTGTGCTCAACCAGCGCGACCTCCCAAGGGCCATGACGTCTCCCTCTCCCCCGCAAACTGGTACAAACCAAGACTCGCCTCGTACTCACGACTCCGGGAGGACTTTGGGCGGCTCTGTCGACAGTAGAGGTCTTCGCCTGCGTCCTCCCCGGTCCCTTCCGCGTAAGCGCCCCCTTTGCGCGCATCCAGCGCATCGCGATCCTGAAACGTCGAACTCCAACTGACCTCGAAATAGCCTGGATTGACTCGTACGAAGAAAAACACGGCTCAGTGAGCGATGACCAACTCCGCCTCCTCCACCCTCCTACCCGAGCCGTTCAGCCCCAACACAACTCGTCCCCAAGCGATCCCCAGAGACGAATATCCAAGGATGGATTCATAGATCTAGATGACCCCCTCATGGGTCAAGGCCAGGCGACGAGGGGGAGAGTTCCTCATATACTACGTTACGGACGCGCATCGATGCGTGGTAGGAAGTGGGATCACCTCAGATCCGCGGAGCCTGTCATTGTTCCGGGGTACAAGCCCGCCATGACCGCACAGAACAGCTTAGGCTGGCAGGACTTTGTGCACTCGTCGAAATGGGGCCGCATGGCCAACGAGGAGTCAAAAGTTCTTGACATTGAGGCTTTCGGGGGTCTGCAGCCAAGATTCAACGAGCCGGCCCGCCACCCGTACAATGCTATGCAGGCCAAAGTGTCACGGAAGAAGAGGTCACTCGCACCATACAGGCGGGTGTGGAATATGGCCATCCGGCATTCGCTTGCCCCACTGGTATTTCGATTAACCGTCATGGTTACTTCTATAATTGCTCTCGGCATCGCAGCACGGATCCATAAACTCGAAGATGTTGATAGTGAAGGCACCGCCGAAGAGACGCAGTCGGTGGTGGCTGTTGCGGTAGACTGCGTAGCCATCCCTTATATTGGCTATATGATCTGGGACGAATACACTGGAAAACCTCTAGGTCTGCGATCGGTTGTTTCCAAGATCTCGTTGATCTTATTAGACCTCTTTTTCATCATCTTCAAGTCGGCAAGCACCGCCCTCGCTTTCGAGAGCCTCGTTTATCATAACCTGACCGACGCCACGGTGCGGCACTTATCCAAGGCTCTGGCAGCATTCATGTTGATTGGGTTGATGGCTTGGACCATGAACTTTGCGGTGAATATCTTCCGGACAGTAGAACGTCTAGGCGGAGGAGAGGACGACGGCGTACATGGCTAGGGAACGATTCGATGGTTTGGGATTTCTGGAATACCCCCTTCTGCAGGGAACGTTTATTGACTCCGGGGTTTATTGGGATAACTAACATGACACGCTTGATTGTGTGTAGCGTTCATCATTAACTTACACCTTACACTAGCTTTCTTTGGGTCTTGGAATAGAATGAGGCATGATATGTCACACTGCTGCTTGTCACACAATGAGAACATGATACGCCTTGAATACCATCTATGCAGCCTTTATTGCTACTCATTGTTCATTCAGTTCTCAGCTGAGACATCTTTCATTTGATAAGGGAAATAAAGGGAGCTCTGTGGCGCAGGTGGCTAAGATTGATTGTTCCCCAACTTGGTGAGTGGTTCCCCACCCAGGCGTCAGCCCTCCAGGCCCCCCTGGCATCGGAACAACTCCAGCCTCAGCCTAGGGCGGTGAGTGAGGGCAGAACACAACGCTAAGCCTTCTCCAGCGACGACCCGCTCTGTCTGCTGGCCTTGCCTCAGCCAACGCTTGAATATGACCAGCTGCGGTCTGACTGCCTGATCCTCTTGTCCAACATTCTTGACCGTGACGATTTCACCATCATTTAACTTCTTCACTGCTTTATGACTCAGCCGGTCTGGCTGTCATAAGGTCCCGTTTTTCTTCTTCTCACATTTACGAAAACGCCCGACGGATCTTCTTCTCTCACCCTCTGGAGACGCTCTTGTTTGCTCGACCTCATTCGCCTTTAGTCTTGTCTGAGTAGCTCGACCCAGCCTCGACGAAGCCATCCGCGACACTACGAACATCCCGAGAATCGCAACTTACAACCGGGTCCTTGCGCTTCGGACACGGATTTTCGAGCCTGTATTCGTGAACCATTTCGACTTCAGCGACCCTGACGACATTGTGTCGAGCCCCTCGATTACGACCCCGCCTCCCACGCCTCCGTTCAGCCGCCATCCCCGTCTGCTCGTAAGCGCAGGATGGCTGCAAAGATGGCTGCCTCGAGCCCGATGCCTCCCATACCCAACCGGGAGGACATTGGGGCGACGTGAGTTACTCACGTCTATGCCACCAGACACCAGAAGCTAACCGCGATAGATGGACCTACCTGCAAGCAGGCATCTCACGCGTCATGAACGACCTCGAGCGAGGTATCGACATGCAGATGTATATGGGTGTCTACACGTGCGTTTCTCCACAACAAATCTTCAATTGTAGCGAGATGTGCTAATGCGATGCAGTGCCGTCCATAACTTCTGTACATCACAAAAAGCTGTCGGCATGCATAACCCGACCATGCAATCCAATCATAGAGGGGGTATGGTAACTCACATGCACTTGCAGTGATAAACGTGCTGACCCTTTACTAGCGCATTTGCTCGGCGAAGAACTCTACAACAAGCTTATTGACTATCTCAAGCAGCACCTCGAGAGTCTGGTAAACCAAAGCAAGGCGCACACCGACGAGGCGCTGCTTGCGTTCTACATCAAGGAATGGGGTCGATACACCGTCGCCGCTAAATACATCCACCATCTTTTCCGCTACCTAAACAGGCACTGGGTGAAGAGGGAGATCGATGAGGGCAAGAAGAATATTTACGATGTCTACACTTTGCACCTGGTGCAATGGAGAAGGGTGCTCTTTGAGCAAGTCTCTAACAAGGTTATGGATGCGGTACTGAAGCTTGTCGAGAAGCAAAGGAACGGCGAGACCATTGAGCACAGTCAGATCAAGCAAGTTGTCGACTCGTTCGTCTCCCTCGGTTTGGACGAAGCAGACCCCTCCAAGTCGACCCTCGACGTCTACCGATTCCACTTCGAACGCCCCTTCCTTACGGCTACTAAGGAGTTCTACCTAGCTGAGTCCAAGCAGTTCGTGGCCGAGAACAGCGTTGTCGAATATATGAAGAAGGCCGAGACTCGCCTCGCCGAGGAGGAAGAGCGTGTGCGCATGTACCTTCACCAGGACATCGCCATCCCACTCAAGAAGACATGCAATCAAGCTCTGATTGCTGACCACTCAGCGCTGCTTCGCGAGGAATTCCAAGTGCTGCTCGACAACGACCGCGAGGAGGACATGGCGCGAATGTACAACCTGTTGTCACGAATCCCTGAGGGCCTAGATCCACTACGATCTCGTTTTGAGACACACGTTCGGAAGGCTGGCTTAGCAGCCGTGCAGAAAGTTCAGTCTTCAGAAGGCGACAAGCTCGAACCCAAGGTCTACGTTGATGCTCTACTCGAGATCCACACCCAGTATCAAGGGCTGGTCAAGAGGGCATTCAACGATGAGCCTGAGTTTACTCGATCACTCGATAATGCTTGCCGTGAATTCGTCAACCGCAACGAAGTGTGCAAGGCTGGTTCCAACAAGTCACCAGAACTGCTTGCCAAGTACACCGACGTTCTGCTACGAAAGAGTAGCACCAGCATCGAGGAAGCCGAGCTAGAACGCACCCTCAGTCAGATCATGACGGTATTCAAGTACATTGAGGACAAGGATGTCTTCCAAAAGTTCTACTCTCGCATGCTTGCCCGACGCTTGGTGCACAGCAATTCATCCTCTGACGACGCTGAGACTAGCATGATCAGCAAGCTCAAGGAAGCCTGTGGGTTTGAGTATACGAACAAGCTCCAGCGTATGTTCCAAGATATGCAGATCTCCAAGGACCTAAACAAAGAGTTCTCGGACCACCTAGAAGGTGTTGAGTACACCAAGGCAGTGGATTCAACATTTTCTATCCTCGGAACTGGTTTCTGGCCGTTAACAGCACCAAGCACCGACTTCAACCCGCCTCCGGAGATTGCCGCTGAGATCGAGCGCTTCATCCGCTTCTACAAACACAAGCATGACGGTCGCAAGCTAACATGGCTCTGGCACCTTTGCAAGGGTGAAATCAAGGCCGGCTACTGCAAGGCCAGCAAGACGCCCTACACCTTCCAGGTATCTATCTACCAAATGGCCATTCTTCTGCTCTTCAACGAGAAGGACACCTACAACTACGAAGACATGCTCAGTGCCACACAGCTGAGCAGCGAGGTATTGGACCAGGCTCTTGCCGTTATCCTCAAGGCCAAGGTACTCATCATGTCTGGCGCTGCAGGCGAGAAGCCTGGCGCTGGTAAGACTTTCCGGCTCAATTACGATTTCAAGAGCAAGAAGATCAGAGTGAATCTGAACCTCGGCGGTGTGAAGGAGGCCAGGCAGGAAGAAGCCGAGACGAACAAGACGATTGAGGAGGACCGCAAATTGGTTCTCCAGGTATGTGATCTCCCTTGGTATGTGTGCCGTCTCATTCTAATCATTCTACAGTCGGCTATCGTGCGAATCATGAAGGCACGAAAGAAGATGAAGCACACGCAACTTGTTAGCGAGACTATTAATCAGATCCGGTCTCGGTTTGTGCCCAAGGTCAGCGATATTAAAAAGTGCATCGAGATACTTCTTGACAAGGAGTATCTTGAGCGCCTGGACGATGATGAGCTCGGTTACTTAGCCTAAGACTCCTGTCACACAACCTTCGAGGTGGCTTCGTTGGACCTTCACTCATCCTCGACTCATCTCCTTCTATCTAAGTATCGCTTCAGCCTATATGTACTCCCTCGAGGCATAGCTGCATAGGGTTACCGGTGATGATGAGCGACTATATTTCTATTTTGGTTCCTTGAGCGGCTGGGAATGGATCATGCCAGACGGCGGCAGGAATGAGTAAACAACTAGATAGTCGGCACAGTTCACGCACACCCACTGGGAGGCAACCCTTCCCTTCTCCTGCTCTCCATCCCATATCCTGGTCCGATAGACTTTCAAAGGGAGGGGTGTATCCTCGGTTGGGTCGTCTAGGAATAGCGGAATTGGGGGGCCGGCATATAAGCAAAAAGCTCTGGAGAATGGGCTGTACGGGAGGTTCTTTCTATACATCAGAGATAAACAGACAATGGTCCAAAAGCGTAATTATTCAACCAGCCAGTTAGTGTTCGTGTTAGATGTTGAGACATTACAAATCTTTTGTATTGAAACATGATGCGCCGACATCGCTGACCTATCCTGTTTCTATTCATGATACCCACCATTCGTCCACTCATTTCCGTATATCCTGTGAGCCTTTCTTATCACTACCTCCCTGTGACAGCATCCTCATCAAGTGTAGACTTTGCAATAGGCTCAGAAGCAGGCTTTGTATCAAGCTCGGGAACAGACTTAGGCTCAGCAGCAGGTTTTACATCAGGCTCGGGGGCAGGTGTTGTAACAGGAACCTTATCGCTCGACCCCACGACACCCTCGGCGTGAAATCCATCATCGTCCTTCTCCGGAACCGGCGGACGCGGCAGTGGTTTGCTCCCCCGTCGACCGGGCGATTCGCTCACGCCGGATAGGATACTCTCACTGAAACTCAAGCCTGTGGCTGGTCGCGCGGCTGTATCGTCCGACGAGCCCCCACGCGACCCGGGGGCGCTAATAATCTGGTAATCCTTCTCGATAGGGCCATCTGTGGCGGATGTCTCGCCAGCGGGCCTCGGGTTTGCTGACTTACGTCCCCAGCCGCCACCCCAACCGCTCGTCCTGCGCTTCTCGCCTGCCCAGGCGGCCCAGCTGCCTATGTAGGCGCCTGCTCGGGCACCGGCTGACTGGACCGTCTGCCCGGCTTTAGACGCGTCATTCCCAGCAGCAGGGCTGGGTGCAGCCTGTGTGGGAGGGGACATTGTGCGGGCCTCCTCCGCGCGGCGCCGCTGGGCCTCACGGAGAGCTTCCATGTCTGAGTAGAGCCTGTTGAGGACAAACGAGGCCTTCTCTCGACCAGCGGCAAAATTACGCCCTAGGACTTCCCGTCCCTGGGCGAATCGCTCGTCAAGGTGCAGCTCCTTAACCTGTTCTGCGATGCGGCGCTGGACGTCCTCGATGTTGAGGCCGCCGGCGCAAGGATGACGTGGGTCGACAATGTCGAAGAGGTGGGAGTCAGTGTTTGCGTTCCACATGCGGTAGTTTTCCGTGCGCTTCCAGGCCTCGACCCATTCATTACCAAAGTCAACGACGGGGTCGCCCTCGACCTCGGGGAGGATGGCTTTGGGGTTGTTTGAATTCGCGTCGAGGTAGTTGTGGTACTTTACAGAGGAAATGAGGGCTAGGATATACTCTTCAAACTGGAGTCTGATAAACTCCTCGCTTCCGACGTACTTTAGTGTCTTCGGCCTGCTGGGGTTGGCCTCGTCCCACGTCTCGTTGATCTCGTGTGTCAAGTAGTCTATCCATCTCCGGTCGGCGGCTGTCAGGGTGAGGGCGCCTCTGAGGGACTGTGAGTTGACTGTGACAGAGTCTTCGTCGAGGTTGATGAGGATGTCACTGTAGCGATCCTTCTGCTGGAGGAGGAGAGAGTTGGTGCTTCCAACAATGTAAGACTTTGTGCCGAAGTCGGCAAGGATGTCAAGTTGTTGCAAAGGGGTGTAGGGCCCGAATAGACTTCCCTGCAGCATATGTTAGATGTCTGTTTCAACAGGCAATGATAACTTGTAGGTGCATGGTACGAACCTTGCCAAATATCTGAAGCGGAAGGCCCATGTAGCAGAGAAGAGAACTGCGATCACTAGTCCGCAGGCTGGTGGGTTTTGAGAGGCTCTTTTCGTAGTTGTTCAATTCTGGATCTGCACTGTCTTGGAGGTTGCGGATGAGGCCGGGTATCAAGGATAAAAGAGAAAACTGCATCATGCACAACCGATCACACCTCGAGCCAAAGAAGAGCATCTAGACACGTCAGCGGCCCATCCATCCGAGCGGCGATTATAGTGGTGCACTACCTTTGGTTGGAGGAGACAGCACTTCAACAGGACCAAGGTCTGCCATTTGAACTCATGAATCAGTTCCCGGAGGCTCATGCCGAGATACTGATCTCGGTCCACCTGGTCGTTGAGCAGGCCTCTAGCCTTCTCATCCGCTAGACTCTCCTGGAATTTGCGAAGGATCTCGGCATCTGTGAACTCGCGTTGGGCGAACCAAGCCTGGGTAACGATACTGAGACGTTCGCGCAGCATGCCAAAGAACTGAGGGCTGTCGGCAATGACGACGACGGCCTTCTGAACGGTGGAGCGAGTGACGTCGGCTGGTCGATTGATAAGTTGAGACGAGTCCAGTTGCCGAGTACACGATATTCCGAACAGCGACGTGGCGGGTTTCGTCTCTGTCTCGGGACGGAGTAGCGTAAAGTAAGAAAAGTCCTCCTCGGATCTAGACCATAGTTCAGCATGACAGCTAGCGACTTGACCTCGCTAGAGAGCCGTGGATGCAACAAGGACTCACGCGTGCGCACCATCACTCAATGCCATGAAGGGCAGCAGTGACCAGCCATAATCCACCGCAGGATCGCTCCCTTCTTCAGCTCCGAACCACGCTTCCACCTCTGGGCCTCTTGCATGATGAAAGCCGACAACAGTGACGAGCGGGACGAAATCCAGCTTGGCGGGCGACGCAGGCGACGAGGGGACGATGGGCGACAGAACAGGCTTGAGGTCGTCGTTGGAGTCGGGGGCACCGTGGCCGCTGGAAGAATCGTCGGAGCTCATAGTAGCTCTGGGTGGCGGGATCTCTCAGAGGTGGAAGATGCCAGAGTGCAGCCTTGAGCGCTGCTAAAAACTGGCCATGTACCTGTCGGCCTAGCAGACGTGCCGCTGCGCCTCTTGGTGAGGCTGGAATCGACGGATGGGAGGCTCGTGGAGGCTCGTTGACGTTGCAAAGGGGGTTTCGTGACGTGGGATAAAGGAGACGGGTGGAGTTGTCCTGGACGTCAGCTTGTCCAGATCGTAGACAATTCGGGTCCGTTTCGATCTGTCGTAGTCAAAGTTTGTCTCGTGTCGTAGAGGCGCTTGATAAGTCGTCGAGTAATTGGGAGGAGGCGGTCAAGAAGCCAGGTCGCAGGCGTCGTTGGGAGTAAAGAATTAAAGGCAGCGGACCAAGATACGACAAAGAAGGTATATATGGAGTTTCACTATACTATAGGAGAAGGGTTTCTAGGGCGCAGGCGTGGTGCCAGATGTCGTCGGGTCCTTGAGTGGTGGGAGTTGAAGCAAGAGGACAGTTGCACAAGAAGTTAAGTGCTCGAGACCAGAGTTGGGTTCGCTGACGTCGTCGGTCCAAGTGGTCGAGGGATGGAGGAGGCGGAAATCAATGCTGTTATCTCGACTAACGTTAACTAGAGCACCTCGAGTTTAGATGCAGGCGCTGCAGCAAATCAAAATTGCCCGATGGATCTCCACATGAACCGGCAAATGTTGAACTAATTAAAACTGGAGGTGATGTGACGTGAATCTGTCACCAATATACATACAACAAGTAACAAGTAACAACAACAGTAATCATGAGAGTATATTGCTCCCAGACCAGATACCGTCCATTGTTCTTTTTTGCGTTAGATAGCGCGCTGTCTCTCACATGCGTGCTGATCATGTACCGAAAGTCTTCGACTCAGCCAAGGTTGTATCGCATTGGATCCATGTAAGCCAACGTGTCCTGCATAAAACGGTCCCCAAACGGCTCTGTTTGTGACAAGAAATCAAAGCACCGTTAATCTTATCTTGGAAAGGGAACACGACAACTTGTAAGCCGGTGTTACAACCTGGAACTGAGATGGTTGGTACTCCGTACTCCGTACCAAGCTGCCTTCTACACGTAGTCCGTGTTTCTCGCGTCGTTCGTTGACTGTGGGTTTCGATGGTGTTGACTCGATAGGTCTTGCGTCGGTAACTCTTGATGTTGAGAGTCTCTTTGTCAGGCTATACCGCTGATATGGCATTCAATTGTATGTACTATCTATGCAACATGGGTTCCGTCTTGTCGACTATTACGGAGTATACCGAGCAAGACGCATGGAAGCTATATTACTGGTCCCAAGATGCATCCTCCAGATCTGGAATTTTCAAATCCCATCAGCCAGGCCTGGTCCCTTGACCTCCGTCCCAAGGTAATCGAACCAAACTCGCAATTATTTTGCGCGCTCAGACCATGTTTCAACCGTCTCGTGAGTCAGGGCCACCGGCCCAAAAGCCAAATGAATAACATGTGGCGGTCACAGGAACGACAAGCTTCCTCCTCAAGTACAGTACAGTATGTAGTAACGTTAACAGGCACGCCTAAGCAAGCATAACCACGCTCGGATAGGTTTGGCGCCAGGTCATGACCTCGTGGTCTCGGCCCGCCCTGGTCCCGTTCCTGCTCGCTGACACCAGAGGCGTATCCAGAGCCAACCTTATTGAGTGGCCGCGATGACACCATGAGATCAAGGCTGAGAGATAATCAAGGCTGTTTGTTGTGTCGTTTGGTTCACGCGATGGCCCAAGCTGTAGATCCTTTCTCGCCGCAAATTATGAACAGAGGCTAGAAAAGTCCAGTCGTAGTGGCCAGCATGATGGTCAGCGTCTTGAGATGGCTGTTATCGAGGATATTCCCGGATAACTCCGTTTGCCGGTCCAGGAGACCATACCATTAGCAGACGCAAAGCAGAGACGAGGAATGCAATCGCGGCTAAGATAATGAACTCTTGATGGTGTCTGACATCGGATCTGATTACATATAACGTTAGTTACCTACCTATTTACCTGGACTCTGCCAATATCGTTTCCGGACTTTGGCTCGCCCCGGCGGCCGGAACCATGGTCGCAGGTGCCGGATGCGGCTGTGGTCTGCGGCTATTTTCAACGACGCAATAGTAGCTTCTTGCAAGTCGAACGACAGGCGCTAAATTGAGCTCGGGGAGATTGAATTCAGTCCTTGCATCATAAGACAGAAATCTGGGGAAGAATCAACTTCTCAGCAAAGGACGCAGCTGAGCTATCTCTTCCGGATATGTGCCAACCATGGGAGACGTGCTTAGTTGTACCTGTTGTGAGATCATTGCTAGCTCTACCCGCTTTCTATATGTTCGGGTTGAGGCCATGGAGGCGTTTGATCTGAAAGATTCCATTTCCTTTATATCTTGTACACGAGATGAAGAAGGTCTATCAAAAGAAAGGAGAGCTAGGGCACAATGGGTTTCTCGAAGACTGACCTGGCAGATCTCGCACAGCCTAGAACAAACTGATAAATGGCCATAAAAGGTATTCGATATTGGAGTATTCGTGATTTGATACTCCGTGGTGTTGACAGAAATGCTGGGTCCAACAAGTAACACTAACTAGCTCAAAGTAACATTATGTAACTAATTAACAGCCTAGTCCAATCAATAGAGATACTGCTCCATGAACGGTGATGAGTGGTTGCTGATTAGTTAACAAACGAAATGTTACTCTATCAAAAGGCCATGCCATTTCTGCTTCACATGGTTAACCCGTGCTCAAACACCGGCTTTACTATCGACAAGCTTGGCTCAAGGGATGGCACGCGCCTCTCTCTGGCTGCCCTTGCTGTTGGCTGAACAGGGGGGGAAGAAACGAGTGCCAGAAGAACGCGCTCTATTTTTTTGTTGCATCAGGGCGATCTTTCTGGAGGGAATCAGGGGAAGGGGTTGTTGAGTGGGTGGCCCCTGCTGGGGGGCCCAAGGTGCCCAAGAGGCATGTTTCGTTAGGCAAGGTACCTCCATAGATGGATGAGAGATGGAGCTGCACTCCGTATAAGCCCAGATGAACTTCGTCTAGGCTTCTTCCTTTACGATCCCGTCATATTGGCAATGAAGGCATGGATACAGATCAACCAACACGACCAAGTCCCCTCTGCCAAGAGTATGAATGGTAAGTTAAAGGGTCTGGAGGAATTGGTCGGGTGCTTCTGCGGGTGGAATCAGATTCAGCATAGTTTGAGAAGCAGAAGCGGTACTCCGTAAATAAGAACAATAAGAACAGGGGACAGGCAAGAAGAAGCCAAGCACCCCCACCTCTGTTATCAAAATCCTCGACCCCTGCTTACGTTGGGGTTCGTCTAGCAGAGCATCATGTGTGTACGGAGTATCTGTACGGAGTAGGTGATAAAGGATTCATGTTGTTGGCCGAATTTTGGACTCTTCTGCTGCTCAATGTACCGCTGATTCCGGCAACCCGTCAGGTTTTCCTGGAAAAGAGACTAACGTTTGTTGTGGCTGGCAGCCTATTGCTCTGCAAGGAATGCGGATGAATTGCCTCGCCTCAGCTATGGGTAGCCTGATCAAGGTTCTCGCTACGGGCAGCGCCCTCAGCAACGAGCCTTGGGGCCCAGATGGAGGAGGAGTTGTCAAAAAGCGGCCCTGGGTGGGCGTCCCATCAGTTGAAGAAGAAAATTGAGGGGCTGAGAGAGGGCTGCCATGTGCGGGCGGCGCTCTCCGCACTCGACTTGTCATTCCATCATCTCAAGTCCAGATTCATTCAGATTCGTCGTGCCTGTCTGCGTGTCAACCGTCTGGCCTTTGAGCACGATGGTTCTCCGTACTCCGTAGATGATTAGCTAGGTGGTGCCCTTTTCTTTTGTTTGCCAAGGCTGATAGATTGCAGCAGCCTGGTTGCAGCCCCCTTTGCATTAGCAGCGGGTGCGAGTCTGAGACATTACATTGGGCGACAGGATATGTTTTTGTCGGGTCCAGCACTACGAGGCGCTCTAGCTCTAGCTTGACGTTGAAGGCAATCACTCACCTTTCTGGGGAGCCAAAGATCAAGCAAAAGCTAGCTAAGAAGCTGGGCCATCAAGAACAGTTCTGTAGAAGGGCGTTAGGTAACGTTAAATCATGAGGCCTGGGTTCGTCCTTGACCCATGTACTCTGTAAAGATCAAGAGGTTCAGGCGCAAGGGCAGGGGTTCAGACTCTTGCTCCTGTCATCTGTGACGACCAATCGTCAAGCTCCCAGCCGCAAAATGAAGCATGGTCTGACCTGGTCAGATTTCCTTATTGGGATTCACAGAGTCGTACCAGGCTGATGAGCTCGCCAACAACGAGACTCCATCCCTATAATCTAATCTAATTAGCCTGTTGGACACGTTTATCTATGTAGAAGAAACAACACAAGCTACCTACTGCGTACGGAGTACATAGAGACAGACCATTATTACCGGTGGAATGGGCCACCACGCCGTAGCTTCACCAGCTTGAGGATGGACACGTCCTTGGGTCCAGCGTAAGCCATGCTCCCAGCCGGCTGGTACATACGATTCCGTCGATTGGGCGTCCATTCTTCCAACATCAATTGATGTTTGACCTGGCCGCATGAGTTTACTTTACCTTTACCGTCGCAGCCAAGTCTCGGCGGCCAAGATATGCTGCTCTCCTCCGCATGCGCCGGGGTTCATCTGCCGAGAGGCCGGGCTTGCTGCTCTTCAGCCATTGTGCGAACCAAAGGATTGTGGGATTTGTCCATCCCTACCCAGAAGGGATGAGACCCTAAGTTACCTACCTAGGTAGTTATGTACTTGCTTTTGATGAGTGAGATGCCCAAAGACAGCAGGTGCTTTGTCACTTGAGCTTGCGGGAAAGCATCTGTACTCCGTACTGTACCGACCTTCAGTTATACTTTCTCACCTCACCTCCCGTCACCTCATCTCATCCAATCTCACTTCAACATCGGCCTCGCTTACCATCATCCCCTCTGTCTTTGATTCTCGTGCACGGATGCTAGCAATTGCTACTTCAGGGACCGACAATCGAGACAAGACAAGGCTTCTTACTGTCACTATCACTGCTTCTGATTCCGCTTCCGTTTCCGCATCCGCTTGCGGTACCGAAATCAATTGTCAGCTTGACTCGAAAAGGCTCGGCTCATCCACGAGCGGTCGAGGTTTCTTTTCAACCAGACATGTAACTACTTGATTCGCACCCCTCGCTGCACACTAAGATAGGTCCTAGACTAGACCTTGCAGACCCCCCCTCAACCCGGTCACGGCCAGCTCCAAGCCCCAAGCCTTTCAGAAAAGGCTCCCTTCAGATCCTCCCAGGCCTCCTCATCCACCCGCTCACTCGTTCATCGCCTCTCACACACCCCTGCTCCCACTCCTACTCCACTGCCAGCTCGCCCGCGCCAATTGGTGCCGCGCTCCGCCGACTTTGTCTCGTCATCGTCGAGGTGCCCTGGCTGGTGCCTTTGTACCTTTTAGACTCGCCCGCTCGCCCTGCCTCCGCGAGCTCCCCAGCGCCCGTACTGCAGCGGTGTTACGGCTGTCCATCTGGAGCGACAAGGTCTATCCGTCCATCTCTTCTTCTCGCTTGCCCACCGCCAAACATTCCCCTTCCAGCCTCGACCTCGCTCGAGCACTTGTCGCCCAACATCATTCGACCATCTTCGCCATCACTCGCCGTTCCTCTGTTACCATACTGGAAACCCTGATCCCGACAGCTTCAACCGACTCCGTTCACGCTACCTCAACCACTACGATCCGCGACTTATCCGTCCACCCGATTGCCTTGCACCTACCTGTCTGCTTCACCAGCGTTCTGCCGCACCCAGCCCTTTAGCATCGTCGACTTTCGAAAGATTCGATTCGAGCTACGTCGCCTCGATTTCGATAAGACCACCACGGCTACCTGCTTCCCAGGATTCCATCTCCCTTGACAACGATTTCTTTCTGCGAACCGCTGCGACCGCCATGCGCTTCTAAACTCGTTATCGCAAAACCGCTGAATTCACCCCGATCCTGATTCTATAATTCATCTCGACTTCCGAGGGCCGCCTTAGGCCTCTTCGCAATCCGGCAAAATGGGCGCATGCATGAGCTCGAGTAACGAGGAGGTAGAGCAGAAGAAGAAGAGCCAGGCCATCGATAAGATACTTGAAGAAGACTCGAAACGATTACGCAAGGAATGCAAGATTTTACTGCTAGGTAAGGGTGTCCAAACAGCTCGAGCAGCCCTTCCCAGTTGCCGTGATTGACACAGGTTGCAGGGTCTGGCGAGAGCGGCAAGTCTACCATCGTGAAGCAGATGAAAATTATCCACCTCAAGGGTTACTCACAAGATGAACTATTCAACTACCGACCTACCGTCTTCAAGAATCTCGTCGAGTGCGCCAAGGCCGTCATTATGGCCATGCAACAATTCGAGATTGAGCCGCAGAATGAAGAGAATAAGGCACACGCTGTATTTCTGATGGAATATCAAGCCGAATCGGGGCCTCAGGCGCAGATTGACCCCGAAATAGGCGCTGCCGTGCAGTCCTTGTGGAATGACCCAGCCAAAGATGTTCTCATGGAGCATCAGACCGAGTTCTACCTAATGGATTCGGCAGAATAGTAAGTTACGATTGTTTATGGAGGCGCAATGATCTCTGACATGTTTCTGTCTAGCTTTTTCCAAGAAGCGTTGCGAATCGTGGCTTCAGACTACCTTCCGAACGAGATGGATGTACTCCGAGCACGAACGAAGACGACTGGTATCTACGAGACGAGATTCCAGATGGGGCAGCTGAGTATTCAGTGAGCTAACCCCCTCCCCAAGATGCTTATTCAGGAGCTGTTGATTACTGACTATGATAAAGCATGTTTGACGTAGGCGGTCAGCGCAGCGAGAGAAAGAAGTGGATTCATTGCTTTGAAAATGTAACATCAATCATCTTTTGCGTGGCATTGAGCGAATACGATCAGGTATTGCTCGAGGAGAGCAGCCAGGTGAGTTACTAGGATCTAGCTCCCCATACTGATCAAGCTGACATGAAAGCCAGAACCGAATGATGGAGAGTCTTCTACTCTTCGATTCGGTAGTCAACTCGCGATGGTTCATGCGAACTAGTATTATCTTATTCCTGAATAAGGTTGATATTTTCAAGCAAAAACTAAGCAGATCACCTCTGGGAAACTACTTTCCGGATTATTCTGGTGGCAATGATGTCAATAAAGCGGCCAAGTATCTACTTTGGCGCTTCAACCAGGTTAATCGGGCACATCTAAATCTGTACCCTCAGTAAGTGAATCGGGCGAGCCGGGAGAAGAACTGCAGTCTAACAATGCAACCAACAGCTTGACACAAGCAACAGATACATCAAACATCCGGCTCGTCTTCGCAGCGGTCAAGGAGACCATTTTGAATAACGCGCTTAAGGATTCAGGTATTCTATGACTGCGAAGCGTTGCGTTTTTATTTTATTTTCGACGATGATGTTGGGACACGGACTGTGGGCTGGCGTCGAGAAGCATTATCTGGAGTTTTGGGCATGGGGGAGGACGACTTCGATTTTCTACGATCCTTGTTTATCCCGTTTCGACACAGCGTTTCTTTATCCTGGACGCTCTTCTTCGAGCTCTCATTCGCTTACGACGGACCTTTTCCCTCTATAATGCCTACCCCTACGACGATTGCGCGATCGCTCGAGATGCAGGTGGATGATACTCGGTAGCCGTCGACGAAGGCCTCCCGAAGAGAGCCACGCTCGAAACGATATACTTTTGGTTGGAATATATATCTTGTCTTTGTCTTTGCGTTGTTTTGTGGAGCTCTCATTATTTTTTGGAGCGGCCAATAGACGTTTGGGACTCAAGACTTTGGACTCAAGATCTGATTCACTCGGACAAGGAGAATTGTACGAATGGTATGGACGGTAGTTACAAAATGCGCTTGAACTGCAGCTTCGAAGCTGCTAGTGGAATGGCTCCAGCTCGGTTATCTCGGGAAGAAGGGAGGTCAAGGGGACAATGTGGCTCTGGTCACATTCCTATGGTTTCTGCCGAGTTTCATACCACCAGGGTAGCAGGCGCATGGTTTCCAGGGAAAGCGGTGTTTACGAAACTGGATGGGAACGTATCCAGGGAGTCATACCATGGCTGGCACGCAAATGTATTGCTTCATTTTCCCAAAGTACATAGCCTTCAGTCGAAACGAGACGAATTGATGGTAATTGGGGTACACTTGTAAACGGACGAAGCGTTGTGTGATTTGCATAGAAGAGAAGCAAGCAAGCAAGGGCCAGGAACATGGAACTGGACGGACATGGATATGAGTAGATGCCTAGCTAACTTATTCAAGCAATGACATGTCAGCCAAGAGAACAGATTAAGAAAGAAAACGTGTTGGTCTTTTCCGAGTCTGGATGATGGATATTTGGACCAAGATGGGATTCACCACTTCGGGATCGGTATCGTACTGCCTCTATTCTGAGACGACGCAGCTTCCATAGAGTCGATCAAGGTTTCGTGGTGGAGTTTTGGCCAGGAACAATTTAGCTATGTACCAAGAGCTAGGTAAGGTAGTTTATTGGGCGGGCGGGGACAAAGGTTTGCTGCCATGGTTTTAGTTCTATCTCACCCGTAGTGATTCAATCGATGTATATATTCACGCCGTACGCTCCTACAATGCTCTGTTTCTTTCCATCAAGCTTTGAGCGTATATAACCCATATGAAGACTGACTATCTGGCCCTGCGACGACCGGTGGATAGCAATTGATTCAGAGGTCAAGAGATGTGTGCAAATGCCCATGAGGCTGTGCTTGGTAAAATGGAGCGGGGAGAGCTTCGCGAACTAGCTTAGTTACCTAGTTAGCAAAGATAGCTTGGGAGCTTGGGCCCCTTGGACATGTCTGAAGCAGATCGAATCGAGCGGCAGTGGTGAAAGCTACAGCCATCATGTGAGAGACTGGGAGCTCTGAGGTGGGATTGGCTATTATAAAGGAGTGGACAATATCAAAGAAGCCCCCACTTACCCAGCAGCAGACATGGTAAACTACCGGTCAACAATAGAGACATGGGGGGGATCGAGGAGGTGCGGCAGCTTGCATGAATACAATGTATCCCGTACTGTAGCGTGGTTTGGCAGCTCCCCAACGCGTCTGCGTCAGACCACTACAACTTGACAGAACCCATTCTCACAGGTAACGTCAAGGTGCCTCGAACCTTGGTCCCAACGGTTCGGTCTGCTTCAGGGACTTTGAGTGTCCTTCTGAGCCGCCCTTTGAAAACCAGTCTGGGACGCAGACAATCTGGATCCTGGAGTGTTCATCAAGCAAGAGGCTTTTATTGTGCCATCCTGGGAGCTGCATACCTTACGCACGCAAGCAGCTCCCAAGCAGACGCCGGACGCCGCGGCCCCGCCATCCATGCGTGGTGTAAGAGGGGGCCGCTAAGGCGAGCGAGCTTCCCCTCGATGTGCTGCTGGAGCTCCACGATACGGTCTGGATGGCACGAGCAAGCTATGTGGAACAGTCGGAGACCCGAGGAATGGACGGCGCTTGAAGACCGTTGTGAGACGCCTTGACACTCTCTATAACTCATCTCAACTGAGCTCAACCGGGTGCAAGCTTGGAGGGCCAATGGGTGTAGTTCCAGGGAGAGGCATATCCCGTGTGCTTGGGACTTTGCTGATGCGATGCGATGCCGTGCTGCAGGGCAAGAGGAGGACTGTGATTGATGACTCGGGTCGTGATAAAAGAATGTGTGTGTCGACAATGTCGTCATGCCACAGGGCTTGCGTGGATCGTGCCGCCCGTTAGATGATGGTGATGGATGGTGGTTGCCAAAGGCTCCGCAGGCATGTGTGTTGCCCGTCGTCAGGTCAAGATATTGACTGGATCAGATGGCAGCAGAACATTGGCAGGCAACCAGTGGAGGAGGATTGAAGATTGTCAAGGCCCAGGCCCAGGTAAAGTTGAGAACAAACAGTCATTGGTTTATTTATTTTTTGGAAGTGAGGGGGGGCTAAAGCAGCTGTTTATTGCTTTGGTCTAGGTCGGTATGAGGGTTGTCATGATGGAGGGCTAACTTACATCCATAGAGGTTACTTCTTTCCGTCCTTCCCTCTCCTCCTCTCTCTCTCTCTCCTCCCATCCTTTCCAACCTTCACCACCTTGTTCAACCTCTTCATCTTTCTTAAAAGCATTAACTTACCGATTGATCACCATAACCCAGCTTATCTTCTTCCTTCATCTTGTTCTATCTCGCTTACCTCTTGTCTTTCTTATTCTACATCTTCTTTGTTGGCCCCCTGGGTTTCCTTGCTGTCCAAGACCCAGCCTCTTTTCCGCGAGCTCTCGGAGCTTCTTCGACCCTTTATCCTGACCAGCTCTTCTCATTCATTCGAGTTTCGACGAGGATCGAAACATCCTCGACCTCCTACCTACAAGCTCTGGCTAGCAGCTCTTTCTCTCGTGATCCCACTCAACACCCCATATCTTAGGATTCTTATCCTCCACCGCCGACCCAGAATACAAGCAGGGCACTCAACGAGCTACTGCGACCTTACCTTGCACCTCGACCCCGCTCCCCCACCCCAAGCTGCGGCGCGTCTCGTCTTGCTTGGCCAGTCGTCTTATCTGACGTACTTATCCAGCGGCATCAGTAAACCTTGAGGTAGGTGATCTGACCTGATCTGATTCTCGCCGTCAAGAACAGACAAGGGACCTGTCCAATGCCTATTACTTAACGCCCACGCGGGCAGTCCCGAAGCTACGAGCTTTTGTTCCTCTTCTCATCTCATTCCCTCCCACTCGCACCACTTGTGTCCTCTTTTAACTTATAAGTGTGGGCAGCATTAAAAGACGTTAGCAACAATGGCGTCTGAACAGCAGCGATTGCCCACCCGTGAGAGACGCCCCTCCACCAGCGCTCCGATCGTCGACATCCAGGGTTCTGTCGGCCCCGCTGGCATCTCTCGCCCCAAGCACACCCGAACTGCGACTGGCTTTGGCGCTGGTGAGATCAAGAACTTTGAAGGTATGTGTTAATGAATGAGGGCGCCCAATCTTCTGCGTCTTGTTGCTATTGGGTGGCTTCAATGGCTTTATACCCATCACATTAGCAATGGGCTTCAAACTTACTACATCCGCCCGCCCGCCTCATATGTTCCCCCACTTACCCCTCTTTAACAGCTTCAATCCCCGAACCTCAGCGCGAAGCATGGAAGCGCAACCAGTCGCGCGGTTTTACTGGTAAAGATGGCTTCGAGACCGAGGTCGTCCGCCATGTTGAGACCACTCTTGCTCGCTCCATGTTCAACTGCGATGAGCATGCTGCCTACTCGGCCACCAGTCTGGCTTTCCGTGACCGCCTGATCCTGGACTGGAACAAGACGCAGCAGCGCCAGACCGTCCGCGATGCCAAGCGTGTCTACTACTTCAGTCTCGAGTTCCTCATGGGCCGCGCTCTGGACAATGCAATGCTCAATGTGGGACAGAAGGACACTGCCAAGTGTGAGTGAGGACTTCTCCATCCCTAGGCCTGGTACTAACTATCATGCAGCTGGCCTCGCTGAGCTCGGTTTCCGAATCGAAGACATCATCACCCAAGAAAACGATGCAGCGCTAGGCAACGGTGGTCTTGGTCGACTCGCCGCTTGCTTCCTTGACAGCCTGGCCTCCCTCAACTATCCCGCTTGGGGCTACGGTCTTCGATACCGATATGGCATTTTCAAGCAGGAAATCATCGACGGATACCAAGTCGAGGTGCCTGACTACTGGCTCGACTTCAACCCCTGGGAGTTCCCTAGGCATGATGTGACTGTTGATGTGAGCACGCTATAGCACGCAAATGTGATAACATAGCTAATATGGAATCTCAGATTCAATTCTTCGGAAACGTTCGAAAGACAACCGACAAGAATGGAAAGACCGTTGCTATCTGGGAGGGAGGCGAGGTCGTCCAGGCCGTTGCCTATGACGTCCCCATCCCCGGCTACGACACACCCACTACCAACAACCTCAGACTCTGGTCCAGCAAGGCGTCTGGTGGCGAGTTTGACTTCCAGAAGTTCAACAACGGTGATTACGAAAGTTCAGTCGCGGATCAGCAGCGGGCTGAGACTATCAGCGCTGTCCTATACCCCAATGACAATCTGGAGCGTGGAAAGGAGCTCCGCTTGAAGCAGCAGTACTTCTGGGTTGCTGCCTCCCTGTACGACATTGTCCGCCGCTTCAAGAAGGCCAACCGCCCTTGGAAGGAGTTCCCTGATCAGGTTGCTATTCAGCTCAACGATACTCACCCGACGCTGGCCATTGTTGAGTTGCAGCGAATCCTCCTTGATATTGAGCACCTGGAGTGGGACCTTGCGTGGGATATTGTCGTCAACACGGTAAGTCTTGCTATCAATTGACTTGACCTGGCAATTTCTGATCAACTCTCTAGTTTGGCTACACCAACCACACTGTCCTGCCTGAAGCTCTTGAGAAGTGGTCCGTCGGTCTCATTCAACACCTTCTGCCAAGGCATCTGCAGATTATCTACGACATTAACCTCTACTTCCTCCAGAAGGTCGAGAAGGCTTTCCCCAATGACCGGGACATTCTTAGAAGGGTGTCCATCATTGAGGAGGCCCAGCCCAAGATGGTTCGCATGGCGTATCTGGCCATTGTTGGATCTCACAAGGTCAATGGTGTCGCAGAGCTGCACTCGGACCTCATCAAGACCACCATCTTCAAGGACTTTGTCGAGATTTACGGCCCTGACAAGTTCATGAACGTGACCAACGGTATCACTCCCCGCCGTTGGCTCCACCAGGCCAATCCTCGTCTGTCGGAGCTCATCGCCTCCAAATGCGGTGGCAATGGCTTCCTCAAGGACCTGACTACTTTGAACAAGCTCGAGCAGTACGCCGAGGATAAGGAGTTCCGAAAGGAGTGGTCCGAAATCAAGTACGCCAACAAGGTACGCCTGGCTAAGCACATCAAGGTTGCCACTGGCGTCACCGTGAACCCGGCGGCGCTCTTCGACGTCCAGGTCAAGCGAATTCACGAGTACAAGCGTCAGCAGCTCAACATCTTTGGTGTCATCCACCGATATCTCTCTCTGAAGGCCCTGTCTCCCGAGGAGCGGAAGAAGCAGGTTCCTCGAGTCTCTATCTTTGGAGGCAAGGCTGCACCCGGATACTGGATGGCAAAGCAGATTATTCATCTGGTTAATGCCGTCGGATCCGTGGTGAACAACGATGAGGATATTGGTGACCTGCTCAAGGTTATCTTCCTGCCAGACTACAACGTGAGCAAAGCCGAGATTATTACGCCTGCTTCAGACCTCAGCGAACACATCTCTACCGCTGGCACTGAGTGAGTTGATTCGTAAGACGTCCAGGATAACAAATGCTCTAACATGTTCTCTAGGGCCTCCGGTACCAGCAACATGAAGTTCGTCCTCAACGGTGGTCTCATCATCGGTACCTGTGACGGTGCCAACGTGAGTTATCCGTGACTAACTGCCAGACACAGCTAGCTGACTTGGATTTAGATTGAAATCACGCGCGAGATTGGCGAGAACAATATTTTCCTGTTCGGCAACCTCGCCGAGGACGTTGAAGATCTCCGCCATTCTCACCAGTATGGCTCGCACAGCATCGACCCTGATCTGGAGAAGGTGTTTGCCGAGATCGAGAAGGGCACATTCGGCTCTGTTCATGACTTCAGTGCTCTGGTTGCCGCCGTTCGCCACCATGGCGACTACTACTTGGTTTCTGATGACTTCCACAGCTACAATGAGACACACCATCTCGTGGATGAAGCGTACAAGAACCAAGAAGAGTGGATCAAGAAGTCAATCACTTCTGTTGCTCGCATGGGTTTCTTCAGCAGCGACCGCTGCATCGATGAATATGCTGAGAGCATTTGGAACGTTGAGCCTCTTGTTCTCCAAGATTAGACGATGGTCATGATAAAGGTAGATTGGGCGGCAAAGGATAGATCCGCAAACCGGGGTGGATTAGAATTGACAGGTAGAAGAGGGGGAAGTCGGCAAATTGACGACTGGAGATTGGGGCAGATTTGGGGTTGGATTGCAAGGTTCATGGGAAAGTGTGCACAAACGGATAGGCCTTCTCTTGCCCTTGATAATGAAATTAGCATGACAGACAGATACTGTAGATGAATCCTACATGTTTTTTTCCTAATAATTGTGAGCTGCGTTTTCTCCCATCGGTTTGCGTGCACGCTGTGCTGAAGTAAGCTACGTACATGTTTGTGGTGGTGTAGATGGGCGGGAGCAGCCATGCCAAGAGTGAGTCCACTAATAGCCGCCGCGATGGTCTGATTGATAACTGGGGACGAATACACGTCGGACATGGCACTCGACAATTGCCTGCTTAAGACTAGCAAAGGCCAAAGAAATCACTGTCTATTATAAGGCCCATCTTACAATAGTCGGAGGTTAGAATGGCCTCATAGTGAGCAAATGACAGTTCATCATAAGACTCCTTCCTGGCCAAAGGAGCAGCACATTAGAGCTAGGGGTTATGAAGCCTGGTCGTGTTACTCTTTGCCCGCATAGGCCCAGGACCTAAAGAAAAGGTCTCAAATGTTTCAAGGTGGGCTGGCTTCCAAGGGATAATGCCGCAACTAGGCGAGTGGTTTGTGGAGTTTAGGGGCCTTGCGGCAAGGGGTATGAAGTTCTAGGGAGGTATATGTAGAGCATAGACGTGGATGAGGCATGGTCTATCAGCCAATCGGCCTCGAGTTGCACGCAGAACAAGAGCAACATTCTTCAATACGTACTCTATGAGTCAAGGCAGCTTTAGTGAGCTAGGATCCGGTCCCCATTGGGCCTCAATTATGCTGATGTGGCTCGTGGTCTCGTGTGAGGCTGTGAGTGTAGGGTGAAGGAAGATGCGTGAGCCACGGGTGGGGGTGATGTCACAGGGAACATGCCCTCTTGAGCTAGAAAGCGTCCATTCTACGGGCAGCAGTCTAGCAAGTCCCGTCCAGACAGGAGGGCCTCTTGACTCGGTAAACGTATCGTAGGCAGTGGGGACAAGATTGCTCGGTACCGAGGAGCTGGATCAGCGGGTAGGGCCGTTGTCCTTGGCCCGACACTCGATGGGTGAGAATTTGAAGCAACTGGTGTCGATCAAATGTTCTGGAACGGAGGGGCGAGGTCGATCGATGATAGGGGCTTTTCGCTAGGCTAGGTGAAGGTGAAGATGTGTTCCGAGGTGGGAAGATGGATGGGCGGGATGAGGTTGGATCGACAGGGCAAGCTCTTTACGAACAAGGGGGATCGATGATGATCCGAGCTAGAAGGAAGCTTCTGATTTACGATTTACGATGCCGGGTGTAACCTGGGTAACTGGTGAGGGTCGTGCTGTAGGTGTTTCTACAGTGTTGATGCATGGCGTGCAAGTCGGGAGGCATACAAACACTCGATCATATCAACATATTTTCTTACAGCGGTGGCATGATAAACCAAAGCTACAAGACTGTTGATAGTGGCAT
The DNA here is from genome assembly GCA_017140175.1 of Fusarium staphyleae. Lineage (NCBI taxonomy): Eukaryota > Fungi > Ascomycota > Sordariomycetes > Hypocreales > Nectriaceae > Fusarium > Fusarium staphyleae. The sequence continues at coordinate 53,105 of JADDON010000586.1, read as the reverse complement.
CCCTAACCTTGGGGGTTTCTAGGTCTAGCCTGATCAACACATCTCGGAAACCTCGAGTTGTTAGTATTACACACGATTAACCTCAGGGGTGGGAGTGGAAGATATCCAAGAAATAGGGACTACCCGGGAGACGCGCCAATCTGATGAGCGTTATCGATGACGTCAGTGTCGGCAATTTCTAGAGACTCGGGATAAATGCAGCGTCGCAGCGCGAGATGAGAAGACGGGTTCACGGGATCACAAAAGAGCAGGAGAGGAATCAAAAAGATCCAAAATGGCTGGGGTTGCTCGGCGGCCCCACTCGAGCAATTATTCGACAGAATGTTCGATCGCCCCCTCGATTTCACGATGGGTGGTGCTGGGTCCTGCGACGGGGTGAATCGGGGGCTGAAGTACTCCCGTACCTAGGTCGACAGCACAGATTGGCTGGGGGACAAAAGGGGCCTAAGCGCACAGGATGTGCGTGCGCTGTCAAGCTCTGAGGGTTCAGCGAGACTGACGTCATGGCGGGCAGATGCGCCATAGGAACAAGTTGTAAAATGCAGGTTTCTGCGGACACGAGACAGTGGGAGAGGTGATTACGGATATGATGAGTTGATATAGAGCAATTATGGCGCATAGTCTGGGGTATACAATAGTTGTCGCATGGATGATGCCATGTCAGTGATGGGAAAAAGCAGGGACAGGTGGATTCCATCATGGCATCCATTCATGGCATACATTGAGATGGCCTCTTTGGTGGCTATACTAACTAGGTGCAAGATATATCTTCTTCACCGACTTTGAGAGCTCTTATTAAGAGCCCTTTTCAACAATAGTTAAACCTTGGATTACGATTCCATTAGGATGTCCTAGATTTAATACCAGGAACACGTGCATGATGGTACAACGCTCGTTGTCCAAAACTCTACTCAGTCGTCTAGTTAGATTAGAATCCCATTTCTTTCCATCATGGAGAAAAATGGCAGTTCAATTAACTAGGATAGAGATAGAGTAACCGTTAACTTTACTACGCATGTTCTTAAAATCTACCATAAAAACCATGTCAGATCTGGATACTCATGAATGACGTCCCAAGAGGACAAACACGCGGTGACGGGGGCAGCAACCGAGGGGACAAGCAAGACAAGCACCGACGGACCCTCGCTCTAGCCCACCTCAAGCCTCCCCGGAGCTCTTGGTCCCCCTCCTGATCCCTCATCCTCAACCCCACCGAAAAGACCCAGGCACGACTTAATAACCCTCCATCCCCGGATGGTAAAGTTGATTTTCCTATTTGACTTTGCCCATTTTCCCCTTTTCTCCCTTCCGTATTCGATCAACACTCTACCAAGATCGTCGTGTCTGATCGCAGCATCTTGCTCCGAGATACAGTTCTTGTCTTGCGCGCCGACATCTCCTGAAGCGATCGACGTTTGACCGATTCGACGGCAACGAACTTCAACTCTCAAGACGCGACTCGATCCTTGTCTTTCCCATTCACCGCATCGACACTCGCGTTGCGCCCACACAAGGTAAGCCTTTTAACTTAGTCAATAGCCCGTCGTCTGTCTCTCTGGCTGGACTGAGAGCCCTCGAGGCAAGTCTGCTGAGGGGCGCGCAATGGCGTCAAATGGCCAGCCCGATCGACCCACCACTGCTGGTGCTCGCTGGGGCCTTTCCATGGCACTGAGAGAAGACGAGGAAGAAGGGATAAGAGGCCTCACGATGGCAAGCAGTCGAGAGAGCATTGGATCGGCCAGCAGTGGAGGCGCGGATACCTCACCTCTCTCTGGCCGAGAGTATTGCAAGTCCGGACAGTTGCAGCATGGTTCAGTGGCCATGCCCTCCACTGTCGGCTGAAACGAAACTGCCCCTCACTTCACTCCAGAAGACAAGCCGTGGATGGAGCTCTTCCGATTCAGCGCGGCTACTCTAGTGTCCTTTTCGCGACTCCCAGTCTTTTGAGTGGCAACTTTACCAGACACTTGCGTGGAATCATTCATTGCCCATGTGCCTTTGCTAACGAGATTGTTTGGCTTGTGATTAGATATCCGAACTACATCCGTCGTCAAACGACAGTATACAAGTATACAAGACTACAAGACAGAGGAAAAGACGGGAAACGACACCAAATCAGACGCAAAAGAACATTATCAGACGCTGAGCCTAGGCCTTATTCTGTCCGCCCCCCGCCGAAACCCATCCGGCAGCCATCAAAACCTGGATCTTCTTTTTTTCTCACCCCCTGGTCATCCCGTCGCCTTTGGCTCGATCGTCGATTTCCCTCTTCACCTGACCTACTATCGGTCCATCCCATTTCCAGCCCAACCCATCCAATCCAACATCTAACGTTAGATCACCGCTTTGCTCCCTATAAACCTGCTACGGCCCAGTACAGTACAACTCAACAGCCTTCTGGACCCCGCTCCATTCTCTACCTACGTTATCCTTTGTTTTCCTCGTCTCGTCACTTGGAATATCTATCCTCAACCTCAAACCCTTACACCCCGCTCTCGAGACGCCTAGACCTTCATCATGGCCGAATTCGTCCGCGCCCAGATCTTCGGCACCACATTCGAGATTACCTCGAGGTAAGACTTGGGTCTAGATTACCTGCGACCCGATCGCATTACTGACTCGACGCGTGCAGATACTCGGATCTCCAGCCTGTTGGTATGGGGGCTTTTGGTCTCGTTTGGTAAGTTTCTGCCCGCCGTCTTGGATTCGCGCGCTGCGGTAACTGATCGGATTTTGTGTCGACAGCTCTGCTCGGGATCAACTCACCAACCAAAATGTCGCCGTCAAGAAGATCATGAAGCCCTTCAGCACACCCGTGCTCGCCAAGCGCACATACCGTGAGCTCAAGCTGCTCAAGCACCTTCGACACGAAAACGTGAGCACCCGCCCCCGCCCCCTCATGCCTCATGCCTCATGCCTCACGGGCAGGGCAGTCTCCAGAACGACCATCAATAAGCCCAGCGCTACATGCTAACCTGAAATGTCCATACTACCTACAATAAGTGCTGGGGATGGATGGGGCTACGGGTGGGACACCCCTACTGCCTGTCGGGTCTTGCGAGAACTACCTTACGCACCGACTACGAACGGAGGAGGACTATTACGAACTGAACTACACACGCAACCGCCAGCCATGGACTGACTGGGCTCATCCTGTTACTGCTTCTCGTCTCTGCTTTGTCTCTTCTTTCTTTTCCTTCCTTCCAGTTATTTCCTCTTCCTATTGTCCTCCTCTACCGCTTCCAACTCTTTACTCACTCCCGAACAGCCACAATTGATACTCTAACCTAGTATCGGCGATTCCCTGCCCCGTTGGACAACCTCGAATGCCACGATATCCGCCGCCTTCTGGCCCCAAATAAACGATTCCCCGAGTTGCTTCACCTCGAGTTCGTCTGCTGTAGTTTTGGCGGCTTTGAGTCTTCATCGATAATGGCCGCAGCCTTCTTACAAGGTCCTTGAGCAAACGCAGCATCTGGGCATTGACAAACGCAACAATTACACAATCGGGCTTTTTTTTCGATCGAGACACCAAACGCCCACTAGCTTAACTGGAACCCTTTCGATTGTCGTTCTGCACAATAAGCATTCCCACAGCGCTTGTCGACTTTGCATTCACATCGAACCTGCATTGGCCTGCAGTTAGCTACCTATTCGGGCAGATTTGAAGCTTCGAGTGCTTCATTGCGACCAAGCTCGGCGATTTCGCCTTGCTCGTGCTGGACCTGCTCGGCGAGACGGACGGTTGATTCACTCCCATGTTGGCTGGAAACTCGATTAGCCCATTCAAATATCCTCTCTTGCCCGTCCACAGCTCCGGCAGTTAGAGAGCAGGCCTTTGTCCTCCGAATATCGACCTGCGATAACTGCCTCCTCTTAGACGCCACTTCCTTCTGCTAGGGAGCGGGCTGAGAACACCGCCATTGGACGACATGAGCACCATATTCCAACCTGCGCTGGCTTCTTACGACAGCCATGCCATTCACAACTACCCTGCTGCTGTGCCCCAAGCAGCCCGAGCAACAGCCGCCATGAACGAGACGAGGAACTCGCAGTACTACAGACATCCGGTGCAGCAGCAACAACAGCAACCGCAACAGCAGCAGCAGCAACAACAGTACCAACAACAACAACAAACACAACCCCACCATGTCCAGTACACCCACCAGCAGCAACCGTCGGCCCTTCCGCAACACGAGCTTTATCCCGTAACCCAGGGTCCTCAATCAAGGAACGGCTCCATCTCCTCCGTAAACCTGTCACTTTCCACCTCGAGACGATCATCTAGGCTCTCCCCACCACCATCTGGATCAATCATCGCCCAGGGAAAGGAATCAGACGCCGAGTCGCTGGTTTACCACAGTCTACAGATACCTAAATGCATCAGCCCTGCGGGCGGTAACCTCGCGGATTTTGCGGCCCAAGTGCGTCTTTTCCTGAAAAACGATGAATGACACGAAAGCTAACTAGAGTCAGATGACTTGCTTGTTCTGGTTCGAGTCAATTGATGAGCTGAAGCAAGCCCAGACTGTTCGCGCAAAAGGACCCAACGCCCTCGTTCCCCGACTACCTCCTCTTGCTAAGCCCTACGACCAGTTCCGAAAATGGGTCTACAGCGTGCTCTCAACGACCCAAGTGACACAGAATGTCATTTTGCTGGCTTTGTTGTTTATCTACCGGTTGAAAATGTCAACTCCCCAAATCAAGGGGCGTGCCGGAAGCGAGTATAGACTGCTCACGGTTGCCCTTATGCTCGGAAACAAATGTATGATCAATGCGATTACAGACTTGAAAATTCAAAACTAACTTGGAATATAGTCCTGGACGACAATACATACACAAATAAGACGTGGGCCGAGGTGTCGTGCTTTGCGGTGCAGGAAATCCATGTTATGGAGGTTGAGTTTCTGAGCAACATGCGATACAATTTGGTGGCCACCAAGGAACAGTGGGAGGAGTGGTTGGACAAGCTGGCATGCTTCCACGAGTACTACGAGCGAGCTGTGCGATTACCAGCCTCACCGATTCACATCCCCTCGCCGACGAGCAAGTCTTACCACTCGCCCATTCCTTCGCCGACCGGCACCACCGCCGCCCATGCCACCAACTATCCTGTCACGCCGTCTGTGACCGCGACCAACTTCTCCCCTAGCTCGAGCCATTCGCAAAACTGGTCTGCATACCATACCAACGCTGTCTCTCCTCTAGCCACGAAGCCGAACCTTCAGCTCCCTGTCTCGCGAAAGCGAAGCCCAGAAGGAGAAGCCATGGACCACCCCGCCAAGCGTCCCGCCCCCTCCTACCGAGCCTCGGGCCCAGTTATGGCTCCCGTTATCAACTCGAGGCCTAACAACACTATCGAAACATCGAGATTGCCTGTGCCCCATCTGACCGTGATAACCGAGCAGCCTCAGCACCACCCTACGTCGGCCCCTTTTACGAGTGCCAACATCAACGTCAATGGTTATCATCAGGCTGCACAGCAGGTGGCAGCCGCCCCGCCTGTCCATGTTTCCTTACCTCCACTGCATACAGGTGTTCGTGCCATGTCGACAGTCTACTCGCAGCCACCCCCGGCTATCATTCAGCAGCAAGCTCTCCCTACGACGACGGGTGTCACCATGGCGCAGACTGGCTATCCCACCCACGCTCCAGTCAATTATGGCACTCCCAGCAAGCACCACAGTCCCGGCCGCCTTCTCCCATTCAACTCGTCTCCGATGGTCGAGCAGTATAGCCAGGCATCGGCCATACACACCCCAAACGTGCACACGCCCATATCGAACTCGCCGAGCGTCTACCTTCAACAGCGACCTAGTCCGTATAAGCCTGTTCGTCACGTAAATACACTCTTGTACCCTCCTCCCTCGGCATCACTGGAGCAGTATCATCTCTCTGTACCGATCCCTCCGACCCAGATGCATTACCAACCTCTTGGGCGACGAAACGATCTGCGGACTGGGATTGTCCCAGATTTTGTCGTTTATAATCGCGGCCAGCCTCAGCATCCGCCGCTTCCCCCTCACGGCCTTCCTCAAGGACACTACGCTTCGTAGGAAAGGCAGCGTAACCTGTCGAGTGGCTTTGGCTCATGTTGGGGCACGCAGCCCCGAACTTCTTCTCAGGAGTCTGTTCCCAGACTTCACAGATCTCCTCATAAGTGAGGGGTCTGATTGTGTTATTTTATCCGATATTACAGCTTAGGGAGCTAAAGAGCTTTGTGTTTGACATTTGCATTGCATGGCATGGCGTGGCAGCGGCGTTTTGGAAGCAAAGGAAAGGGAACAGATTCAGCAAAATCGCCGGAACGGACGTTTGGTAGGCAAGGGATGCTGGTATTACGGACCACGTATGCATATGACTTGGCGTTTTCTTGGAATATCGAGTGATGGACTTTATGATGCCTCAAGGCCAGGTGAGGCGACGCGGTGCCGTCATGACGTGGCGCCAGAGAAAGCATGGTGCTTAGATAGACGCATTGGGCTGTCAGCAATGACTGGCTTTAGATTAGATGAACATAATACAGTGTTGACTGATCAGTTGATGGTGACCACTCATGCACGATGGTTATCTTGGACCCTAATGTGTTGTTCAAATAAGTCATGATAATTCTCATTTTGCAGCACTTGATGTATATCTTGGAAATGGTTAACTTTAGTAGCTGTGACTGTGATGATGAAGTTTGACTGCACCAAGTAACACTTTCACTAGAGCACTACAATGCGAAAATAGGAACGGAATATACAATTGAGAAGAAAAAGAAAGGAGAAACCAAATAACTATGTACCTAAGATCTGGCATATTCAATTATTGTGACTCGTGCCTTGAGAGAATAATGAATGGCCGAGTGGGTGGGGCATGCTCTAACCCGTTTTCCACGGCAACCACTTGAATAAATGACCAACCACCAGCCCCTCACCAGCCACACCCCAGCCCTTGCTCCTAGCCACTGGCAACTGCGACCCCACAACGATGGCACAGCAACCAACCTGGAAGGCGAACGTGCCCCGTTCGTCGTCTCCTCCGACTCTCGTCGAGCCTGGACGACACACCTCAAAGCGTAGCAGCGTTAGCAGAAGGGCCTTTGTCTGCTTCACATTCGCTATTGTTTCTCCTCTTACCGCTTTCGCTATCCACCGAGTTTCTTGTCTGAGCTTGGCATCATTTTCCCCTCTTCATTCTTATTTCTAGCCGCTGTGGTGGGAAAGAAAGGGGGGCGCCGACGACCATCAGAGACATTTGGGCCCTGGAACATCCAACCACCGCGAACCGACTTAACCCCCTTCTAAGCTGTGAAGGGACTCGATTGCATTCCGATCTATCTGTGACCCCTTAAGGCTGGGATTCCCCTGAATTTGCCCTCGACGTGGTGACGGTTGAAGGCCGGTGTGACGAATTGGTTCTTGCGCGGAAGATTTTGAAGACTTGACGACGACTTTGACGACTACCTCATCGAGAAGGATACCGACGCCTACGATCTGTTTGCCGATACCCTCCACGTCGCTCGCTTCTGACCGATACACGTCCCCTGCTATCCGTCTCCGTCCCCGCCGAGAGACGATCGTTGCGCTTTACCCAAAGACGATTGGCCCATAGCCTCAGCTTGCCCATTATGTCTTCCTTTGGCGACTTCACTACCATCTGCGAGATCGCACCACTACCACTATGCGCTTCTGTTGGCCCTGTCCTGTCAGTGTCCGGTCGCGTGGGCATTGAGCCCGAGTGCTATGCCCGCAATATCGAGCTTGCCAATACCATCATTTTCGAGGGCGCTGCGTCCGCTATGCACATCGTCGCCCTCGTCATGACCGTTATAATGATTCTGCACGTTCGTAGCAAGTTCACTGCCGTTGGCCGCAAGGAGATTCTCAGCTTCTTCTACCTCTACATGCTCCTCACCTGCATGTCCTTGATCGTTGACGCAGGCGTGGCACCGCCCGGAAGCGATCCGTATCCGTACTTTGTCAGCGTTCAGAATGGTCTCAGTAGCGCTGTCATCACCTGTCTGCTTATCAACGGCTTTGTTGGGTTCCAGCTGTACGAAGATGGCACGCCTCTGTCGGTGTGGATGATGCGCATCTGCTCCCTCGCTTCCTTCACCATCAGCTTCCTCGTCTCTCTCGCAACCTTCAAGAGCTGGGCTGGACTGAACCCCACCAACACTGTTGGCTTGTTTGTTGTCCTCTACCTTCTGAATGCGATTCAGCTCTTTGTTTACGTGGTCATGCAGATCTTGCTTGTCACCAGGACATTGCACGATCGCTGGCCACTTGGAGATATCGCATTTGGCGTCTTCTTTTTCGTTGCCGGTCAGGTTCTCTTATATGCGTTTAGCTCCAAGATTTGCGTGGCCATCAGCCACTATCTTGATGGCCTGTTCCTCGCAACTGTGTGTAACTTGTTGGGCGTTATGATGGTTTACAAGGTATGTCCTGATCAAGATCGCAATGGTTCTGGTACAGATGATGACTGACGATTGATAGTACTGGGATTCAATCACCAAGGAGGACCTCGAATTCTCTGTTGGTACAAGGATGAACAACTGGGAGGTCAAGGAGCTGCTCCCGGAAGACGAGCGAAGGGCAACCGTCTTCTCAGAGGACCCGTACGGCCACACGAGCGCTTACGACTTGCCCTATTCGCCAGGCGCAGCACGATACTCAGCCAAGTACTGAAAGCACTCAGATCGAGTCGCAACTTGACGATCTTAACGAGACGATCTGTTTTTCCTCACTTTTATTCTGCCCTAAGCGTATTGTCGAAGTCACAATAAGGCATGGCGCTAGGTCTTTCTTGTTTTGGGCTCTTACTACACTGCACGGCGTTTTCAACGGATTATATGTGATGGGGTACGGTGGTTGGGATGGATGGGCAACCCGTGGGACTGATAATCGGGGTTTGTGGATGGCACTGGTGAGGATACTGGCAAGGGCGAGACTATGGTAATACGTTGGCTGTGTTAACAGCCGGGATGACGGAGGAGGGTCCAGCGATGGTGATTTTAGTGACTCTTGCATATACATATATATATATATACATAGCTTATATCATGTATATTGACCAGTGAGCATGTAAGCTGGTCTAATATGTGCGAAGTCATTATGTATTATGTTTCGTCTATATTAAGCGGTGGGCGGACCATCCCCCCCAGTTCCAATGCGACCTGGATGGATACTCCTATAGTGAAGAGTGGGACAAAATGGATAGATGGCAAGCCGCCTGACTCGATTTCGTTTTTGCATAGAGAACCCTTTACATCGAATAAAGTTGCGGTCAATGTGAGTAAGGTATGTGTCGTCATTGAGGTAATACGAAACTCTTGGAGTCAAAGATAGCGTTCTAACGTCTTGGCAAAGGATGTGTCATCCTTTGTGTCTGTACTCGTATTTGTCGGGTGACTCCGAGAGCTCGGTTATAATGACAACCAGTATCACATCCTGACATCTAATTTGATAACAGCTATGGGCGGTCCGTGTGTAGCTAACAAAGCAAGAAATATGTGCCAAGTGGCGCGCGTGGTATGCAAAAAGAGGCAACAAGTAATACTATCCAAGAGCTACCTATGTATTGCACAGCGCAGAACAGAGTTAATTGAGGGGGGGGAGAGCCGACTATCGAGCCAGCTGGAAACGCCACGGAGCAGGGGGCGTGGGTTATGGTAGTCGTGCATAGTGGAGACGATCGCATTGATTGTTGGCTCACCGAGGAAGAAACTAATAACAAGAACTAACGTTACCACCTCCCTCCCAAGGTTCGAGCGAGTCAGATCATAGCTGTTTCTCAATACAGCGAATGCTTTCTTCGTCCTGGTGTTTCACCTGACACTGCGTGGGAATCTGTGCGAAACTGTTGGATACAAGGGGGTTTTGATTCAGACAAGTCACTGGCGGGCTATCGCCGTCCCCACCTATATATCTTGGTTTGGCGCACCGTAACGTTAGTTAAGTTACTCCGTACTTCCAATTTAGTCCAAAACCTAATAATGGGATAGGCAGCAGATAGATGCGGAACCATAAGGGGGCTGTGCATGCAAAAGGCACAGCGAGTAGGCGAGGTTGTTAATTATCCCGAATTTTGGGTCTGTTCAGGGCGTCACGTCACACTCCTCGCCTACGTCCTCCTTCCTCCTTTGAACAAAACCCGTCGCCTATCCGTAGTTGTCCTCGCACGTGATGATACACTAGTGGTAGAGGAGGGGGACCTCGCTTGGAGCAGGGGGTAGGCCTGGCGCCTTTTACGTTTCGCTTGAACTGGGTCTCTTGGCTCGGTACCCGTCCGCTGGGTCAGAGGTAGCCGAAGTATTTTATGTCATGAACCGAACTAGGTAGGTGTATCCATCCGTACATGCACTGGAAAGCATAGAGACAACCAAATAGATTGCGTGCGAGTGCGCGATTGGTGTGTATATTGTGCTAGCCATGGGCACTGTGCGGAAGTGAACTCTACCGAGGGTACTCTATACAGCAACAAAGTATTTTCGAATGGAACTTTAAGCTTCCAACCCTAGGCTGGAGTTTGGTATTGGACGAAGCGCAGAAACAAGGGTATGAGAGAGAAGGGAAATGCGAAAAGATACATGGAGAAGCCCATAAGTACCTACATAGTGCGTCCACTAACGCAATCGCGGTGGTAAATGTACCTTGCTTCCTGGCTTCCATACCTGGCCTTAGTAGCCTTTTTCTATTCCGCATTCTCATGCAAATCTCTCTCTTCTCATCTGGCCCTTGATATTGGTTGGTCGACGATTAGCACCTTGGACACTTAGGTCGTTTCTTTCTCTTCCCCCCAATATACTCCGTAGAGAACTTACCTAACCTTATCTTTCTTTCCTTTCCATCTACAGGTTTCCCTTCGTTCTTCTCCCACACACCCACACGCGATTCTCTCTCCTACCTCGAAACTGATCGTCCGAAGCTTATCTGTCTATCTGTCGGCCTATTCTTCTTTATTATCCTTCCTTCCTTCCCATATCCCCCCCCTTCTTCAAAACGTGACCTGGGGGTTTCACTCTTTGTTTTTTGCCAGCCTCCAAATCTATCTACCTTGTCTATCGCCCATATTTCTATCATTTGTCACCACATATTATCAGGAACATTTCGCGCGCCACGGTCGTGCAACGTTGCACACAACGCGCTCACGCGCCCTGGTCCAATTCAGACTTACCAAGCCTAGGAATTTCCTTATCCTGTCGTCGTATCGGTTTCACCAATTCTGCCTTTTCGCGTTTGCGCTCTCTTCCTTCCTTCGTTCCTCCTGCTCCCTCCTCGAGCAAGCTAGGAAATCGAGTGCGCTCCAGCCAGGGGGTGGCACATCAGACGCCAAAGTGTGGGCTCATTTGCGTGACGGGGGTGGGTGGAAGTCAGTTCAAAGGGTCTGATCTGTCTGTTGGCTCGAGCCCAGTTTTTTGCCCAGACACGCCATTGACGACGCAACAAAAGAACCAAGTTGGGAGCCGCTACAGCTTGTGACGACTAACGAGCGTCGAGTGACGGGATCTCCGACCGCTTTTCGCACGACTATTCAGCTCGTCTGCGTGTGAGGGGGACGTGCAGAAACTGCGACGAGATAAGTTACCTGGGTGATTGATTCCATCTCGATCAGGTTACTCAACTCAGTCTCAATTTTCGAGTCAAATCATCATCTCAACTTCGCCTTTGCCCTTTTTAGCTTTTTAGGCTGTTCGTCCAATTCCCGGCCCTTTTGCGCACGCGCCCCACGACTCTATTTCGGCCCTCGGACCATCGGACTGGAGCCACTGCGATCTTCCAATTCCTCCGACTCGATCTGATCTGGTCTTGATTCCCTTTTTCTGGACTAGGGGGTGGGACACTCTCACCCATCACTACTCGGGTCGCTCAAACACTTGAGGCAAGGGTCATCACGTGCAACCCAGATTGGGCCTTATCTCATCTCGTTACCCGCCAGCGCCTGTTAATATACTCAGGGGACACTCGTTTCTCCAGGTATTCACTTACACTCATAGCTTTCCAAGAGCGACTTTTCTTTTCAGACCAGCCAAGATGGCCACCGTGGATGACGCCGCCGCCTGGGAGGCGCTCCCAGAGGATGAGCATAAGTCCGTCTGGGATGAGACAGAACGCAATTTCTGGAATGACCTGCGGCGCTCACGACAAGCAGAAAAGAATAAGATTGACCAGGAGTATCAAAGATCTGTAACTGAAGAGCGCATGAAGCTAAGTGAGCTCTCTGGACAGCGGAGTCAACTGAGCGAGTCACAAGTGCGCCTGGCTCGGGAACTTGGAAAGATCGAGGCTGAGCTTGCCCGCGTCACAGGAGAGTGTGAGGAAAAGACAAACCGGCTGGAACAGATCGAGCAAGATTATCGCAAGTCGATAGAGGCTAGGACCGAAACCCAGCGGGAGATCTGGACGACGATGCGGCGGTTCTTCAAGGGGAAGAGGGGCGAGGACCCAGACGTTGAGCACTCTGACGATCCAGGCATGGAAGCATTTGGTCTTATTGAAGAGTTACCGGAGCTCCCAAGGACCAACGGGGCCACTTCTCGAATAACCGTTGTGGATGGTCCTATCCCGGAGAGGTCGAATCACGCGACTCAGGATGGAGAGGACATGGAAGGTGTTGAGCACCATGGTTATAATGCCGCCAAATCCACAGCCGAGACCATCGTAGATGTTGTCGATGCCGATGGAAATGTGATTGGACCCGTGGAACGAATCGAGCCGTGGAATCAGTGGGTAGAGGGCATACAGGAACTTGAGATTCGAAGACCCGTCAAAATCCGTCGCGGCCGACGCTTCAACGATACACATCTTGCTAGCATCTACGAGCGCACCGAAGCCAAGGGCGTCAAATGGTTGTCCTGTATGATACAGGCCACAGGAGAAGTTCAGACTAAACGATGCCAGTCTTGTGATAAGAACCAGGGCGCATTTGATGACTGCATCATAGTTGGCGGAGATCTGTTCCAGAAGTGTGGTAACTGCGAGTGGAATCGTCAGGGATGCCATGGTGCATCTGGAGATACGATCGACATCCTGGCATCGAGAGATAAGTCGCGGCAGGAAAAGGAGGCCCGAGAGTTGCGCGCGATGAGCTCGCCGGAGCCAGAGCCTGAGCGCGTTGAGATACAACCGAGACCTGAGTCGGCACCCCAGCCCCAGGTCCAGCCCCAGCAAACTCCTCCAGCTGAAGAACCTGTTCATGTGCCCTTTCGTCGCCTTTCGCCCCAACCTGTTCCTCACCGAACTCCTGAGCCACCTCAACGACAACCTTACGAGCCCATCTCCATACCAGCTCCCGCTCCCGCTCCCGCTCCCATCCCTGCTGTTGCTCCGGCTCTTGCTCCAGCTGTAATAGCTCCAGTTGCAGCCCCAATTCCAGTTGCAGCTGCTGTTCCTATTCCTTCTTCGACACCAGTTAATGTTATTGCTCCAGCCTCAAGGCCAGATCTTGCCCCGGAGCGCATGGTGGACCCTATACCTATGCCATTGCCTGTGCCCGTTCGGAGTCAACCCATTTCCCCTCAACCCCGACCCGATCCTCCACGTTCTGCGCTCCCTACGCATGCCCCCCGAACCATCCGTCATGATATCCTCCAGCCAACTACCGAGCTTGATACACCCGCGAAGAACACACCGGCTGTGAATGGCACCCCACGGGCGCGCGAGCCCGAGCAGATGCCCACGCCTCAAGAGTATCGTGTTACCCCCGGGTTCACCCCCGCCAACACTCGAAGCCGGCCACCATCGGCTGAGCGAACGGAACGTCCTACCCCGGCGTCAATGCCGATGGAAGCATCACCTCAGCCGACAGAATCAGCCTCCGAGGAGCCTTTGGAGGAGATTTCACAAGATACCATGGTTCTCAAGCACAATGGAGAAATCTACACATATCCAGAGTGTGTTGAAGGTGTGCCTCTGGTCAAGATCAACGAGGGCCATCCTTACTGGGAACCTAATTGGCCAAACGTGAGGTCACTGATCGAGCCGCAGCTTGCTCGATGGCGTGAGAAACACCAAGCTGCAATTGATGCTGGACCCAAGCAAGAAAAAGGTGGCTCATCTAAGTACCAGATTGGCCGACAGGTTAACCGAGGTGTCAAAATCCTCGAGTTTCACGAAACCGGCCCAATCAGCCCGTACCAGCTTCTTAGCAAGAAGTACACACAATCTGGAAAGGGCGGTATCACATCTTATGACACATTATTCCGTCTGTCGGAAACCATGTCAGAGTTGGAAAAGTTCAAGCTCGACATTCAGCCTGTAGACTGGATGCGACAGCGCCTGCATGAGCTGATCCAGACTGAAGGCTCCGGCTTTAACTTGCCTCGAACGATCCACGACTTTTACCACGACCCAAAGCTGACCGCACTCCGCTACAAGCATGGATTCAAAAACATTGGCCGCCCTTCAGGCTTGAAGATGCGTCAGAGCCAAGGTAGTCCGAGCAACACGCCTAAGCCGCTCAAAAAGCGGAAGAGCATGCACTCGATAGCTAGCACGCCGCGCGAAGCATCCTTTGTCGACCAATCTCCTCTGGCTAGCCAGGTGCCTGTAGGATCTGAGAGCCCTTTCAGCACTCATCTGAATAAGAAGCCCAAGTTCTTAGCGGACCCTGTAGGCCCGGTCCACGACGAGTTCCAATTTCTTACTCATTCTGATACCGACTCGTGTAGTAACGGCGAAATCACTAAGTATGATTGGCGCCTCTACCAGGTCAAGAACAGATTGTTCACTACCTCTACTGCGGTTACTCAATATTGGACTTGGCTCGAACAGGCAGGCTGTTTCCAGCACCAAGTTCTCAGAGACGTCGAACCTGCCAAGTGGGGATTATTTAAGGACAGTATCGATTTCCATGTTAACCTTGATGAAATTGACGAAGTGGTCTGGAACATTGAAGCGCTCCGCATCCACATTGTCATGCACAAAGGAAGCACTGCGATGGATAAGTCAGATGGTGAGCCCAGGGGCGATGTGATGGCGTCATTCAAGCGGGATCGAACGATGCGCCGTTTCTTGTACTTTTGTAGGGAGAAGGGCGTCAGGATGTTGAGACAGTCAACGTTAGTATACTCTTCCCTCAAACCTCACAACCTGGTACTAACGCGGACAGTAGTGAAGAGCTTGACCGTCGCTGGCAGTCTATGATCTCGGAAGTGCTGCCAGACGGACGCGGCGAGTCCAACAAGCACCTCCTGGAATAGTTTTCAGGTGACGCCTCGCCTGAGCCAGTTCCCTTCGCCTACCCGGTTCATTAGATCAACCCATAGAAGATCATCTACATTCGAATGCTTCAGCATCCCATGGAAGTGGTAATCCTCCTGTTGATATTGAATGGACTTCATGTGGGTTCGCGTGGTCATGCTGCGCTACTAGTCTAGAAAAGGAGCCCGCAAGACAGGCCCCCTATGAGTTGACTACTTGTGCTGGAAGACCAAGACGAACTTCCAGAGAAACATCGACTACAGACAGGCATTTACAGCACAAGTCTGGAGGATATTTCCTCCTCTTTTTATTTCATCATTGTACCTTTTCGCTCCCCCTTTTCAGGCACCGCAAGAATGGTACGGTGCATCATACCAAAGCATTGGCGCTATTCCTTGGCTGGAGAGATGGCATCACGGCGGGATACAACTAGGTTTCCTTTTCTCTCTTACACCCGTTACTGGCAGTTCTTCGGCAACTTCTTATTTTCTTTTGTTATCGTTTATAGAGGGTATGCTTGAGAAACCCATACCAACACTGGGACTTGTACGCTGATATGGTTTGGGGACGGGGATATGGAATGGGAGGGCGATAAAAAAAGTATAAAGCGAGAGGGGAGACAGGGCCCGTTTGAGAAAGAATCTCGTTATTTCGTAATGGACTATAACTGCTGTCTGGGCAGAAGATTTGTTTCTTTACAGCTACGCCGATGCTAGATTTTATTCATCCTGATGTGACGCTTTAATAACTTAGATCAAACTCCAGGCCAGTATCCGCGTAAGCAAATGGAGATCCCTAGGTAGACTCTTGGTCCTATCGTCGTCTCATGGTTCGTCCTCCTACGACGCCGACGCTCTGTGTTCTTCCCGGCGCAGGCTTGACCTCCCCACTGCCACCCATCATCCTGCTCATGAGGGCAGCCCGACATTCCTGCGCCTTGTCATCACGGTACTCGAGCTGGGTTGATGGCGGCTCGACCTCGCGGCCCTCTGCGTCGTAATCCTCATCGCCCAGTGTATCAGGCGCCTCGGCAGCAGATCGAGCGCTGCTGGCGTTGGAGGCGTTGCTGATAGCGCGGCCGAGGATCTGGCGTCTCCGGGGCCGCGGGGCGTTGTGCTCGGTGTCCTCGGAGGTGTGAGAGAGATTTGACGCTAGGTTCGGGGTCGTGGTCTCGATGAGGGTGGTTAATTTTGAGGAGAGGGCTTGACGCTCGGCGGCTTTGGCGCGGAGACGGGCTTGTTCTGCTTGTTTGAGCTGTTGGATGCGCTGTTGATTTGTGTTGTCGGGGGTGTTTGCGGCGTCTTCGGTGTGAGAGATCTTGCTGGTGGGATCGGAACGGGTGCGAGGAACTGTATACTTTGTAGGCGAGGGAGACTTGTTGAGGCGTGTTTGAGGAACTTCGACGAGGGGCGTTTCGAAGTCGTGGTCCTGGGGGAGGCTGTCGAGAGCCGCAGGCTGAGTTCGAGCCGTGGCAAACTCAGCCGAGTCTGGTTCTGTGGGAGGTTTTGGGGCGGGTTTTCGTTGTGGTGCTGGAGGAGAGTCGTGGTCAAAGGCGGTCGTGTCAACGCCGGCTTTGGGAGGAGGCTTGGGCATATTAGGCTTTGAGGTTCTATAGACGGGCTCTGAATGTGTGCGTTGTATGGGTTTACTCTGCGTTCTTGGTTGGGCTTCGGGGACAGGTTTCAAGTCGAGTTTTGCTACAGGCTTGGGCGATTCTTGATAACGGTTTTTAATCTCGGGGAAGATGTAGTCATCCAGGGGCATCTTGAATCCGGTCGAGATACACTCCCACAACCATTCGGCTGAGACGACGGGAACGCCCCATCTAAGGGCGAGACGTAACTTCTCTCTCCGTACACCCGGTAGATTGTTGCATACTAAGACACTCGTGGTCTTGCGAAAGTCCCCGTCAAACTTGGCCCCTAGCTGAACAACCGCGCGAGCAACCTGGCTAAGCTCGATGCCGGTGAAGGCAGCACTGCAGACAACCAGACCGGCAAAGGCGGGAATGGGGAAGAGCGGAAAGGGGCGGCCGAGGACGTGCTCGCTAGGGTCGAAGAAGCGCTTGTTGTGAAGGCACTTTTCGATATAGTACTCTGTCACGATGTGGAGGTTATCGTATGAGTCCTGCGGGTGCGTGTCTGGTTGAGAGGCTTGAGGCACGATCAGAATGCGGCTAACGGGCTGCTGGTGATCGTTGCTATGAGCAGCGTCTTTCAATGACGCAAAGATGGAGCCGCCGAGAGTTGCTATCGTATGTTGAAGAACAGATGCCCGTTGCTCGGGGAAGCCGTGGATATAGAAGTGACATCTGGCAAAGATGCCCTCCTTCTCGGGGATTATGGGGACAACGGGCTGGACTTCTGCGGGCTGAGGTTGTGGTTGTTCGCCTTTTGCGTCTGCCGGGTTGTGAGAGTTCTCGTGGGCAAAAGAGTATTCTCTTGAAGTTGACCTGCCTAGGATATCTCCCCAGAGGTTGTTACGCTGTGAGCTGAGTTTCATGCTGGCCGTCTTTCTGAGTTTCCTAGGCCCTTCCTCGGCGCCGACTGCTACCACTGACCTAGAACGTTTGGCCATGGATGTTCGCTTCAGCTCCTTCACGACCCAGGCTCCCTTTCCCTGTTCCTCGGGCGGCAACGTGGGGTCGAACTTGGTCTCCTCTAAGATCATGCCCCGGGAGATGGACTGATCGAGCCAGGCGAGAGTGACCGGGTGGATGCCCCATGCCTTGGCGGCAACGTATTTTTTGCCTTCGGGCTTGTTGACTATGAGGTGTGTGCACTTCCTTGTGAGGTCGCCCGTGTATAGCCCGCCATTTGATGTGATCTTGAGTGCAATCTCCTCCCGCTGGTCACCGAAGCCTGTTAGGCAAACAAGCAACGAGTCTCGCGTTGCCTCTTCTCCTTTCGACTGGACCAAGGGATCGATACCGCGCTTCTCTAACGGCTTCAGTTGATATTTCTTCTCAAGTTTTCCATAGTCGATCTCCTCATCGTGCTTCCATATCTCGCTGAGCGTCTCGATCCAGGCGGCATCCATGGCCTTGATGTCTGGGCGTTCGCGGGCAACATGGCGATACTTTGGCGTGTCGTAGTCTCCGACGATGAGGTGGGTGACGTCGGGGGTGAGATCGTACTTGTGAATGCCTCCTAGCTCGGCGACTTTACTAGCGATGGTGGACTGTGGGTGAATGGGAAGAGTATGTTAGCGACTGGATGCGGGTTCAGGAGATACAAGGCGGGTGGGCTTGGGATATACTAACACGATGCTCGGCAGGGATGCTCGTGCAGCAGACGATTATACCCTTGAGGGGTTCTGCTGGATCAATCTGCAAATTGACGTCCTCTTCAACTTGGGCCGTAGCCATTTTTGACCCTATGCTGCGCTGGTCGCCGTGGTGTTGTGATTGGGGTTGAAGCTTGCGATTTTGGTTGCCTATCTTTTTGAGAACGCGTCGAACATGGAGAACCGCGTCAAGTGGTTGACGGCCCAGTCAGACGTCATGATAGCGGGTAGGGCGCTGTAGTTTTGGGCACTGTGTACAGACTCTGCTGTGTGCCACTATAACCTGGTTTCATCAATCTGAAATTCACCAAAGCTTGGTAGAATACAGTGTGAATATTGAAGGCCGACTCCTCGAAGTCATGACGTGAAGCTATTATCTTAACTACTTGTGGAACGACAGTATCTCCCATAAGTCCAAATGAGCATTTGCCAAAATTGGATCTTTAGACTACTCTCGATAACTCGCGAGATCTGTATATGGGGACAGTCGAAGCCCAAACTCACGTGAACAATCGCCTCTTCTAACTTAGAACAGCGCAGGAAGTAACCAGCCACAACTTGCAGGGTCCTCCAGGCTACTGAGTTGCAGGCACCGAGAGCCCCGCCCACTACAAGTAACCCCACCATCAGCTAAGAAAGATCGCAGCCTCGTCGCGGAAGCTCACTACCCCTCCATCTACTTCCACCTCACTTCCACCTCCACCGCCACTCAAGCGCAACAGCGCACCTCTTCGACGACCTCTCGTGTCCGACATATCCTCGCCAGAATTCTGTGCCATATTCCAGAGAACGCACGTTGATATCTCGAGCAAGTCCGTTCGCCGAGGGACCTCCATCGCCCCTTGTACCCAACCGACTGTATCTTCCGCCTCGTCGAATCTCGATATTTGTGCTAGAGATCAGAGTAATCTTGGTCAGCCTTTCGATCAAGTCAGCAAACTACAGCTACACATTGACCCGCTACCGGCGATATTCCAACGAACAGATACACCCGAGGGATTGCACTTGGTAATTTTCGATATGCCGCCGCCATCTTCCGCCCAGCAGAAGGTCCTCATTGCTCAGTTCGTAGCATTAACTGGCACAAGCGAGCGCCAGGCCACCCGCGTACGTCCACTCGAACACCCTTGCTGCATTCTCTTGGAAGATTCTGTTCTTTGCATCAACCCAAAGTATAGCAGTTGGATTTGTCATGACGCCAAACTCCGGATTCCAGCGGTGGCGCGATTTAGCCTATTGGCAGTCGAACGATGATGCTGGATGTAAACTGACATCAACTACTCCAGTTTCTCAAAAATGCGGGCTTCAAGATGAACGAGGCAGTTGACACGTGAGTTCTTTATTCCTTTTGGCTCTCTTATACGTTCATTCCAGCTGCATGTGCCCTCTGTTTGCTTTATGTCATGATGTCGTTACCCCAAACCGATATGGACGACGTTTCGGGCATGGATCCTCAAAACGCGAATGATGGCTGCCCCTCGCGTCTCGTCAAAACGACCAGCTCTGCGTTGCTCAGCCCATTCATTAAACACATATCAGAGTATGACCGACAGTGTCGCCGATCACGAGACAAAGTTGTTTCCCGTATCAGACACTTGAAGATGGCTGCCGCTTCAGAACTCGAAATTCCCTTCTACATTTTGGCCGCCATCTATTCTTCACGCTTCGATAAATGGCCAGTGAACCCAAAGCTGGAATCTTTAATCCCCTGATACTTCTGTCATCACGCACCTCTTTCCTATTATCTTACACTTGAGAAAGCTCTCAACTATCCTACCTCCTGGTCGTCACTCAAACAACCCGAGCATTGAGACTACTTGGCGGCCTAGGTAGTCAGCGTTGACTACAGACTCGCATAAAGATGGACTGAGAAGGTGTCAAGGAGCATATTGTAACCCGTGTTGTTCCCACCTAGTCTATCTAGAAGACTAGAGTATGTGGCAATGAATTGTCTCGCAAGGAAGCGTTGACAGAGATGTCAGGGACACTTAGGGCACGGCACTTCACTACAGCTTGTGGAATGGCCAAGTCGGTCGACAAACCCTTGCGAGCCAGATCCACCTCAATCTCCTACAGTCTTTGTTTTTGCTCAGCCGCCAAAGGTTATCACTAATGTTCATTCGTTAGCTTCTTCGCTTCAAATGGAGATAACAAAGGCCCTTCGCCGTTGGAGAATAAGCTGGAAGCGTTATTTGAGTCCTTGCGAGGTATGTGTCTGCCCTTTATGATTATAGGACCTCGCTTATGGTCTCTTTTAGATTCTAGCGATGAGAAGGATAAACTCGAACTCGAGTCTACCATGTCGTATCTTACTGAGAAACTCAAAATCAACATTGAGAACGCAGAATTGCTTGTAGTGCTCGAGCTTGTCCAAGCACCCGCCGTAGGGGTGATTACCAAGAGAGGCTATGTGGACGGATGGAAAGTTGCCGGGTAAGCCACTGGATTCGGGACACGAACCTTGACTGTGAACATCTGGGCTAACCATATTCTAGAGCTGGAGTGACACACCAGGAGCATGCTGCCCATCTTCGGAAACTAATCTCATCCTTATCCTCGGATTCGACCTTATTCAAAAGGGTCTACCGGCACGCTTTCGTGGCAGGTCGAGAAACCGACCAGAAAGCGTTGAGCCTCGAAAATGCCCTCGTTTACTGGGATATCCTATTTGCCTCTCCTGGTTTGGAGTGGAAGACAGCAAATCGTGATTGGCTACAGATGTGGAAAGACTTCCTTGATGCTAAGTGGACTCGCTCAGTTAACAGAGACATGTGGAACATGACCCTTGAGTTCGCTCTCAAGTCTATGGCGGACGAGTCGCTATCGTTCTGGAATGAGGATGGTGCTTGGCCAAGCGTCATTGATGACTTTGTCGAGTGGTGTCGCGAAAAGGGCATCGGTAAGACCGATGGCATGGATGTTGACAACTGAGAACTGGTCGAGCTGAAGTACATAGATAACCGGGACTGCAGCCTCGGTCCCGACTCCGACATACCAACTGCACAGACGACATATTGTACAGGCGCCGACCAGGAGCATGGGTAGCGGGCTGCATTTCTAGAAAGGACGGCGTTAGCCAAGGGCACTCAAGCCACTGGTGTGTGGCTGCAATTGATGACTTTATGATAGATATGTAGCAACAGAAGAACAGATATGAAAGTTGCCACTATCGACTGTGTCGCCGGGAGGATTCGTGAATAACCAACTGTAGAATACAGTGTAGAGATTCCAAGCTCTATAGTATTTCATACAACCGTAACTGCTCTTCTTTGAGGCAAGTATGTTTTCGTACACGACATCCCCTGATGTCTTGACGTTGAGACTGAACCTTCTGGCCTCTAGTCTTTGACGTCTTCAAAATATCCTACAGCATGACTTCCTCCTCCTGCCTCTCTTCGATTATTCGCGTCATATCTATGCTTCCTCTGGGTCTCCCTCTTTCTTTACACCTCGCTGCCAGTAGTTTTCCACTTAGGTGGTCCGAATCGCGCGAGGGTCTCAATCTTGCCGTCACCGAGCTTAACATGCGCCGCGCGAATCATACGGGGCTCAAGACGCAGCGTGCTGCGAACGTTCTGATGCACCTGGGCAGCAGCATCGTAGCGCATGACAAAGTAGTGGCCGTGGGTGTGCTTCATTTGATGCACCGAGATGGGCTTGGGGAGGGAGAAGACGCCCCAGCTTGCAAGGCCGCGAATAACACCGCCATTCTTGAGGACAAGAGATCCGACGGTTTGGGCGATTCTGTGATAGAGACGCAACTGTTAGTCAAAGGTCGGCAGAGGTCGGTCGTTCGGTCGTTAGAAGAGTTCGGTTTGGGACATACTCTTTCACCTCGGTGAGGTTGCCCGGTCGGACCTAATCCGGTCAGTATTATAACATTGCTGAGCGTGCTAGAGACGTACGATTGCGATGAGTTCGTAGAGCATCCTGGCGATGACATCTACGGAAAGAAGGGGAATATGGCGGAGCAATCCGATGTCGCGCGAGCTTGGGGATGAATTTCTGGAACATCTCGAATTTTGGGACCGGGAGTGATGCCGTGGATTAACCGTGGTGTGTTACCTCGGTGGGACCTTCATCACAAGTGGGGTGGTGTTTAAATCACCGAATAGCTACCATAGTAGCATAATCTTAGGGAGTACAGTAAGTGTCTTTCCCATCGGCTCTTATTCAATTGGATATTATTTCAAACTGGGTGTTGAGAACGAACATCGTGTATCCGTAGTTGATAGTTATAAGACCATGTTATTTCGTGAGAGGTTGATTCCCTGCACACCTCGTGATTTCATTGTTACAAGTGGTGTTTATAGTACACTAGCTTTTCAGTTACACTCAAGACATCGTTGCGAAGTCTATAAGTTCCCCCGGCGCCTAGAATCGCTCCTTGGACAGAGCTTGCCATATACTCCAAGGCACTTTCCAGCCTGCCGTCTTGACAGAAAAGGGGTCAAAGTTGGCCTTTTCCAATCGCTCCAAGTACTGAATTGCAGGAATCGCCTCAAGTAGTACTCCAAAGCCCTGACGAATCTCCCTCAGTGTATCGCTTTTTCCCTCGTAGAAGTGCTCGCCCTCTCCCTGATGCTCAAACTCGTGGCCAGGGTCCTCGCCTGCCTTGAGCCTCTTCAGCATCTCTCGGGCGGTGATGAGATGATCGTTAGCTCGTGTCGCAACCTGAAACACCGCATCTTGGAGACCAGCGGCCCCGGGTCCCTGCCGGAAAACCTCCTCTTCCTTTACTCCGGCCTCGGCCATAGCATCCAGCGGAAGAAGCAGCGACGGTTCGCGTACAGGGGGTGCTGTGCCTGATGGAGTATTCACAGGAGATGGCGGCGCTGCAAGAACTGGTATCCCGCGCAGTACAGCCACGATGCCGCAAGCCTTACCAATGTGACTTGCCAGATGGTCGACATTCATTGACCGCAAAGGTAGCGAGGCCAAGGTCGCATACATCAGGGTCGAGTATGTGTTTTCCGCGTACTCCTCCAAGGCCGCCAGGCTTCCAAAAGGCCGATTTGTCATGTGCTTCTCTCTCGTCTTTACTAGCCGCGATACCCAGAACTTTATTGAATTCTTGGTTGAGTTTCCAGCGCGGGCCTCGAGATCTTGAAGACTCTTGTCTAAGAGAATGCATATGGGTTCGCGGGGAGGACGGCCTGCGAATGTGTTGTTGATGGACTCTTGCCAGAATTTCATGCGTAGAGTCCCGATTGTGGGATTGGAGACGAGCTCAGGGAGGCGAATGAGCTCAAGGTTGAGGGTGCGGAAGGCGGCGTAGACATCTTGGACGGGAGAGGGAACGAAGCGGCGGATTAGGTGAGCATCATAGTCGCTAGTTCTAGGCCAAGTCAGTATGGATCCTTGTGTAAGTCGAATAACGAATAACGTACTGAAGCTGTGCAAAGCAGTATCGTCGGGCAGATTCAACATCGGCGTCGGTCATGTAGGTCCGCCGGCTCGTCCTAGCATGGACGAAGCCTCGAAGGCCCTGGCCCGCCAGTCGTGGACGGTACATGCAGTTGAGAAGTGCCAAATATTGGAAAGCACGAATTGGTCTCCAATAGCGAGTTCTATCTCAAAAGCGACGAGGCTGGTAGCGGTATCATGGACATGACGGTTTTAGAGCCAGCCAAAGACGCTGTATTTCCAATCAGCTATGGCGCGGTAAAGTTTTTCATGACGTCGACCTACCACCCGCCAGTGCTACCTACAGGGGTAGGGGTCATACATGATCTTTTCTAAAGAACATACGTAGGTATTTCCTTATTGACATTACTAGCACACTAATAGAGATCAAGCATTCATCGTAATATCAGTGCAGAAGTATTACTGTTATTTATAGTTTCTAAATTAATATCATTTGCTTAATACGGAGTGATTCAATGCCAGAATAAAGTACTATGTACGATAAACATGAAGTATTATTATGGAACCCCTAACTACCTAGGTATCATCCGTCATAGAGAGGAACCACTTAAACACGCGGTCACGTGGAGTTTTGGCGCGAAAGGCGCGTTCAGTCGCGTCTCCTAACCATGTTAGAAAGTCTAGCTAAGATGTCAAAGAAGCTCTCGTTCGAGGATTGAGGCCCGGGTTCAACATTCAGCCCGACTCTCAATAATTCACGAAAATTTGATCGTATCCGATGACTTTGAACGGAATGAATTTCAGCGATCCTTCAGAACCTCCTGCAAAAAAACGCAGGTTCTTTGCCGACCCGGAAGAAGCGTCTTCAGATCCAGCATTTCCAAATACCCATGACGAGCCTCCGCTACCACCACAAAAACGATTCTTCAAGGAAGAGAGCGACATAAAACCTGAACACGATGACGATATTATACTTGTTCAACAATCCGATAACGGACGACTCGGAAGATCCCAACCGCCACCTCCACCCGAACTTGAGCGCAAGTCGTCCTCCATCTCCTTTGACCAGGAGACCTTCGAAGCAATCATTGGCGACAAAGTTAGCGCCGACATTCTTGAGGTAGTCAGAGATAATTGCGGAAACAACCTCGAGCGGGCTGTCAATATGTACTTTGATGGAACCTACAAAAAATTCACCAAAAAGCCTTCCTGGCCTGCACCATCGAGACCCGCTGCTTCCAGTTCAAGTCGCTTCCCAAGCACCATCATCGACCGAACGCCGGCCCCAAATTCGCATAAGAGAATGCCAAATTCTCGGTACATAGGTGCTTTTGGTGCGGAAGCATGGGCTACTCGCAGTGGAGTCAATGTCCTGAAGCACGGCGATGTCGTCAAGATCGAGCGTCAGAAGGTCAAGCCTCCCCAAGCTCCAAAGGTAAAAGGGAAGTTTGGCCCAGTCACACCGTCGAGAGGCAGTAATCTGGCGGCACGACGGCTTGATATCATTGTGCGTTTCACTACCCAAGATGGAATGGAAATTGGGCGACTATCCAGGGATACCGCAAACTGGGTCTCAACCTTGATCGACGAAAAAGTCTGTAAATTCGAGGGGACCTGTGTATATGCCCCAGAGCGCCTCAGGACCAACGATACTGTGTTTTTACAACTGCGATGTTTCTTACTCAATTCCGCCTTCCATGATCGCTCGTTCCAACTGGCAGACGACCGCTCCGCAGTTTTCTTTGAACAAAGCGAGACAAATGATGAAAAGATTCTCAGGCGGCGACAGGTCGCTTTGGTGAGACTATTCCACGAAATCAACTTACAACCTACAATGACAAACTCTGCTGCCAAGGATGGCCGTAAAGGGCTCCTGCAAGCTGCCGAGCAAGACGAGGAGAAGCAAAAAGAGCTCAAAAAGACAGCAACCAACGGCAAAGAAGCCACTTCATCTCAGTCATCAGATACTGAGGAAGGAGAAGAGCTGGAGCAGGATCAGCTCGATGCGCTCTACAAAAAGGCGCAATCTTTCGACTTTAGTACTCCCGAAGCGGAACCGGCAGATACCTTCAACATGACTCTTCGCACATACCAAAAGCAAGCGTTGCACTGGATGATGGCTAAGGAGAAGGACGAAAAGGGTAATAGAGAGCCGTCGATGCATCCGTTGTGGGAGGAATATGCCTGGCCACTGAAGGACGTCGACGACAAGGATTTGCAGCAGGTCGAGGGACAGCCCAAGTTTTACGTCAATCCATACTCTGGCGACCTCTCGCTCGACTTTCCTGTTCAAGAGCAGCATTGCCTTGGTGGCATTCTTGCCGACGAGATGGGCCTGGGAAAGACAATCCAGATGCTGAGCTTGGTTCACACTCATAAATCAAAGATTGCCCACGAGACTCGTCAATCAGCTGGTGGTATCTCAAGTGTGAACCAGCTTACAAGGCTGGGCATGAACTCGGATTCGGTGCTTCCTGCACCCTGCACGACGCTGGTGATAGCTCCCATGTCGCTATTATCCCAATGGCAGAGCGAGGCAGTGAAGGCTTCTAAGGAGGGGACGATGAAGATCGAGCTATACTACGGCAATGAAAAGGCCAACAACCTGCAAGGACTCTGTTGTGCGTCCAACGCATCAAACGCACCAGATCTAGTTATTACTAGTTATGGTGTTGTGCTGTCAGAGTTCAGTAGCATCGCCGCAAAGAATGGCGACAAGTCATTTCACAACGGCATTTTCTCGCTCAAGTTCTTCCGCGTCATCTTAGATGAAGCACATCACATCAAGAACAGAGCCTCCAAAACTGCAAAGGCTTGCTACGAGATTTCGGCCAACCACCGCTGGGCATTGACGGGAACGCCTATCGTGAATAAGTTAGAAGACTTGTTCAGTCTCGTCAGGTTCCTAGGGGTAGAACCCTGGAACAACTTTTCATTCTGGCGAACATTTATCACTGTGCCTTTTGAATCTGGCGAATTCATGCGGGCACTGGACGTTGTACAAACGGTTCTGGAGCCTCTTGTGCTTCGACGCACCAAGGACATGAAGACACCCGATGGCGAGCCCCTTGTACTTTTACCACCAAAACAAATCGAAGTTGTCGACGTGGAGCTATCACAGCCGGAGCGGGATGTGTACGACTACATCTTTAACAAGGCGAAGCGAACATTTTCACAGAACGTGGAGGCCGGCACCGTCATGAAGGCATTCACCACTATATTTGCGCAAATTCTACGTCTCCGCCAGTCTTGCTGCCATCCCATACTCGTTCGCAACCGTGATATTGTGGCAGACGAGGAGGAGGCTAGTGCAGCTGCCGACGCAGTGGCCGGACTGGCAGACGACATGGACCTTGAGTCTCTCATCACTTCCTTCACGGCGGTGACAGACGAAGCGTCAAAGGAAACAAACCAGGCTTTTGGCGCCCATGCGCTAGAGCAGATTCGTGACGAGGCGGAAAACGAATGTCCCCTGTGCTTCGAAGAGCCGATGAATGATCAGACAGTCACGGGTTGCTGGCATTCTGCTTGCAAAAAGTGCCTGCTTGACTACATCAAGCATGAGACCGACAGGGCGGTGGTGCCTCGATGCTTCAACTGCCGGGAGCCCCTCAACCAACGAGATTTGTTCGAGGTTGTTCGCCATGATGACGACCCTGACAAAGTGTCAAAGAAGCCGCGCATTAGCCTCCAGCGGCTTGGTGTTAATGCTTCGTCGGCCAAGGTCGTGGCACTCATGTCAGAATTACGGGCGCTGAGGAGAGAGCACCCCAAGATGAAATCTGTGGTGTTTTCCCAATTTACATCATTCCTCAGTCTAATTGAGCCAGCTCTCGCGCGGGTAAATATTAAGTTTCTACGACTCGATGGATCGATGGCGCAAAAGGCTCGAGCGGCTGTACTCACCGAGTTCACTGAGAGGAAAGGGTTCACGGTGCTTCTCATCAGCTTGCGCGCTGGTGGAGTGGGGCTCAACCTGACGAGCGCGAGCAGAGTCTTCATGATGGACCCTTGGTGGAGTTTTGCGGTCGAGGCTCAGGCCATTGATCGAGTACACAGAATGGGACAAGAAGCGGAGGTGCAAGTCAAGAGGTTTGTGGTCAAGGAAAGTGTGGAAGAGCGGATGTTGAGGGTTCAGGAGAGGAAGAAGTTTATGTGAGTATGCCCGTCGAGCCTGGTGAGCCAAGACTAATACGTGGACAGTGCGACCTCGTTAGGCATGATGAACGATGAGGAAAAGAAACTACAGCGTATTGAGGATATCAAGGAGTTGTTGAGTTGAGATTAGAGCGCAAGCATTTGCTGTACTTGACGAGGGTTACACCTTATAACTAAATGGCTTACATGGTGGACATGCTGGCGCATTTTGGCTTGCATACAAAGCATGGCGTTTGTGGTATATGGTACTATACGGTGCAGAGCAATGGTTGGAGGGTATGGTATGGTAAGTTGGTATGCTGGCATCATAATGTTAATGGTGAGCATTGGGTTATGCTGTACACTAACTACATATTTCTATTCCCTCGGTCGCAACACTCATGACGCTCCTGCGTGCTCGTCAGGGAATCCCGGCGTTATTGTCCCTCATGCCTTTGTTCTATTCCGAGTGATATCAGACTGCAAGCTCCAGTGCTAACGGCAGCAGGGACTCATTCGTGTTGATCGCTGCGTTTGAGCCTGATGACTTGATAGATGTTCAGATGGTGCCATTTACTGGCACTCCGTTGAGAACCGAAAACCGAGGCCACACTTTACCCTCTACTAGTTTCAATCAGTTCATTTACGTCTTGGATCTCTAGACCTCATCGTTGGTGATTCTACTCGTGCTAGCACATTGACATGCGCATTGTTTTCCGCAATCACTATTCCCAAACTTTGACTTTTACTGCTGCTATAGAAAAACGCCAAGCTGTACTTATACCTTCCCACTACATCTATGCTTGCTTCAACGATGTCTCTGACCAAATATGACGGGAGAAGATGGGAGAATACAACAGAAGAAACCAACGCACAACTTACACGTTTGTGTTCCTTCTACCATTCTATTAACTATATTTCCAAGTCGGATGGCACTGACTCACACTTCAAGGCCAAACGGGTAGCATCAGTAGAAGCGCAAACCGCCCATAGTATTCTTGCCGTATATATACTATTGCTTGCAGACATGATTCGATAATTCTTTTTTTTCTTCGTTTCTTTAGTATGTATAAGAGTTCTCTCTTCGTCAATATATATGCCCATTCTCCGTTGGATGGCCTTTGCTCATCCGTCGATACACACATCCTTAAGTCTACTATATAGTCTATAACTCCCAACTCCTTCCACTGAAGAAGCCTAAGATTAAGACCTGGGGTTTGTTTGACGGCTTACTTACATAATATATATCAAGTACGAGAAGATAAATATTGCCGAGCAACTCAAGGCTGATACTAAGTAGGTGGCTTCCGTATAGCTGTGTAAAGCTCGCTACTCCTTAGAACAATTCTTCGAGAGTCAACTTCAGAAACATCCTCGCATACTATGGCTTCTTGACAATAAGAAAGACTTTGTCATGTCGCTAGAGAAACAACCAGACTGTACGTCAAGCATCTCTCTGGCTGAGAATCAAGCTCGCCGAACAACCTTCATTCAGGGACAATGAAGCAACCGCTTCATTGCTATGGGAAGTCGACCTTACCAACAAGTACATGAAGGCCTTTTACTTTTGTATGTGCAAAAAAGCTCTTGCATGTCTTTATTCTTCAAATTTCCTTGACTGATTCCTCAGAAAATTACCTCAAGCTCTGCTTTCAAGGAAGCTTTCACGTCAATGTGTATGCAATGTAATACATGCCTCTTGAGGGCGTGGAGAGATCATGTAGCCAAGAGTGGCAACAGCAGAATACCCTGGGCACAAGCGTCGAGACTTTAGACATGTTTGATGCCCTACATGTAATTGATGTCTTGCTCTTTATAATGATAAACTTCATTATCGACCGTCTGACCCTGCTATCAATGCCTCTGTGGTTCATCCCAGACGATTCCGGATGCGTTGAGGAAACACACCACCTCACCAACGAAGCCAAGGAGAAAAGAACGAGGATTGAGCACAATGGTTCAAAATCGTTCTTGAGTGTTTGTTCTTGTCGCTCATCTCTATTAGTATCTTTTATTCAGTTACTGTTTGGCGGCAATACTTACCAGCTACTCATCGTTTGAGCAGAAAACTCAACCATACTTCAGTTTAGTTCTCTTGATGCTCTCGAGTCTTGCCTTATATCTTCTCTATCTTCATATCTTAATTCAATCGTTCAACTCATTCCCACTCCTTGCTGCTATACTCCCATCAACAGAAATCCAGCTCACGATAATGGCTCTGCGGACTGACGAGCGAGAGCTCCCTGAAGCACTCCCCTGCTGGAGTTGTGTTGCAGAAGAGATCAGTGCCAATCTCGAGAAGCTGGCTTTAGAGCAGCGAGCTCCAGCCAGAGTTCGAGATGCTCCAATCCAGTGGCTTCACCAGCCTTGCGAGTATACCAGGCTGGGGGGAACTGCGTGCGATGCCTGCTTTGCCGAAAGGCGAGTTTGCCAAAGGTATGGAAACCTCTTGGCTCAAGGCGTTCTGCTCTAACGGTGTTTAGAACTCCTGGTTTGATGGAAGGAAACGTGACGGACGTCATCGAGACCATCAGATACATTGAGAGGTTCTTGACCCAGGAGCATCCCATCCCCTGCCAAGAATTGGCCGAAGAAGGGGACGAATTTCGCCATCTCCTCTCCCGGCGTACGAGACGGGGGATGACCGTGGCCTTGGTGAACTTCTGCGTCTGGTTCGAGAATATCGTAGCCAGACATAAGCACGATCATGGCCTCAACGGGCCAGTCAAAGACACTGAAGTAGGTTGTCGTTGCATACAAGGTATTCGGACTGCAGTACTGACTTGGGATACAGCAGCACATGAAGATCTATGACGAGCTCGTTCAGTCCCGTCGTCAGATGCTTCTTGGAAGCGTAAGTTGTCCCTCTGTCTGGCGATACTCAGTGCTGATTATTTGCTTTTATGTGAACGTTAGTCCACGGCTGGAAATGATTGGAGATGCCTCTCTTCCCTACGCCTCAGAGTCTCGGACAAGCATTTTACTCAGCTGAACGCACGCACACGTGTGTTCCACAGAGAAATTGCAGAGGCACTCGCATCTGGCGGAACCCAGGTCGAAGTAAGCGAGGTGATCCTCGACTGCCTCCCTGTCAAGTGGCTGGCTTCGTCAAACGAGGAAGAGGTGTCGTGGGCGGTTGAGATGGCGATGGATATCGTCAAGGCTTCCTTTCTGTGAGGGCGTCCTTTTCCCCTTCCACTAAGTACATGATGTTTCGGTTTACTCCGTACATGAGAATGCAAAACGAGCAAAAGAGCTTTCATTTCATTGCGTTCTCAGAGGATCCTCAATCTTTGTGTTGGGGAGCTTTGTTGCTGGTGATCTTGATCTACCCTGGCCCTGGTATGTCAGATGAAAGGACGAGGCTAGCTCCTGTGTGACATGTTTGAGATGTAAGACGGCAGAAGGAGCCAAGCGTCCTCGTGATCCAATCCCTCAAGTTGAGTCAGGTTACTCAGTCTCAGTGCCTGTCCAAACGCGACAGCATAGTCAGCTTAACCCCCTGCATCGCCGTCAGCGACTGGATGTTAAGCGCTGAGGGCTTGGCGAGAAGCAAACAAGAAAGACAAACGCCAACCACTCAAGGTGCTTTGCTTATTAGTTACCCGCGCAGGTTGCAGGTTGCACAGCCCCTGCCTGGGCCCTCCCTCCCCCGCGAGGATCAGCCATATCCATTCAAATATCCCAGAAGCCACAGCCAGAAGCCAGAGCCCACTCTATTCTTGATCCTCACCGGGGCTCCCTTCTGCGCCTCTCGGCTGTTGCAGTACCTGGAGCTACAGCAGTGAACAGGTGCCATGCCAGTGAGCGGCCAGTGAACGACCAGTGAACGGCCAGTGAACAAGGGTCTGTTTTACTTGTTCCATGACGGACGCATTCCTTCGTGGACAAAGAAAGGCAGACCAACTGCATAACTAACCAACTCACTAACGTTGTTCACTGCCAAGGAGGCTGAGGCTTATTATATATTCCCCCCGTTGATCGTCACTCAAGCTTGTCGTCTCACTGCCTCCCAACAACAACATCGCTTTCTCTCTCTCTCTCATTTATTCCCCCTGCTACATTCTCTCGTCAGCCATAAGTTAAAGTACGGACTGGTTCCTTCTTTAAACCCATTTCATCTCATTTTATCTCTCTCTATTTTTTTTACTCCGCGCGTTTACTCGATACCCCCAATACCCACGTCTTTCGCTCTCTGTCTTGGGCATTGATTGTCCATCACACTCACTACCAGCAACTGAAACGAAACGAAACAAACCAAAACAACACAAAACAAACCACCAAAAAAACCCTCCCCAATCATGAAGTTCTCCTCTTTCGGCCTCACGGCTGCCCTTGCCGCCTCGGTCTCTGGCCTCCCTCACGTCTCTCCTCGTGACGCATACGCTGCCGCGACTCCTGCCGCGCGCATCCTCCTCGGCAACTCTGGTCAGATCTACATCGCTGACTTCTCCCCCGCCACTGGCGACCTCGAGATCTCCCTCAAGGAGGAGATTGTCGGCGGCAACTCGTGGATGGCATTTGCTCCCCCCAACCTCCTCTACGCCGTGGATGAGAACGCCGCTGCCCTCCGCCTCTTTGAGCTTGACCTCGACAACAACAAGCTCAACCTCAAGACGGAGAAGAACGCCAGCACTGGTGTCGTCCACCTCGAGTTCAACTCGGACAAGACCCGTCTTGTTGGCGCTGCCTACGGTAACGGAACTGTCGATGTCTGGAACATCGAGGACGGCGGCCTCGAGCTCATCAAGACCATCAAGTCTGATGGCAAGCTCGGCCCCGACGAGGAGCGCCAGGCGGCTGCTCATCCTCACCAGTCGAACCTGGACCCCTCTGGCCGCTTCTTCGCTGTCAATGACCTCGGCACTGATTCCGTCATCATCATCGACTCCAAGGACGACGCGTACGAGGTCGCCAACACCGTCAGCGTCACTGCTGGCTGCGGCCCTCGTCACGGTGTCTTTTACCCCCGCGACGCCGAGAAGGCCACCCACTACATCGTCGCCTGCGAGCTGACCAACGAGGCCCTCGTCTACGCCGTCACCTACAAGGACGACCAGCTCGTCTTCAAGAACGTCCAGACCATCTCCACCTACGGCAAGGACTTCCCCCCCGAGACCCCCAAGGAGGCCGCCGTTGGCGAGGTCATCCTCGCCCCCAACAACGTCGACCTCTACATCTCCAACCGCCTCTCCGGAAACGACACCGACTCAATCGCCCACTTCAAGATCGCCGACTGCGGTAAGCTCACCTTTGCCGACACCGTCTCGAGCGGCGGTCTCCTGCCCCGCATGATCAGCTTCAGCGCTACCGCCAAGCACGTCTTTGTTGGCAACCAGGATGGTGACCTTGGCCTCGTCGCCCTGAAGCGCGGCACCGATGGCAAGCTGGTGGAGAAGCCTGTTGCCTCGATCAAGGCCTCCGAGTTTGGAGAGGCCGGATTCGGGCCCTCGTTTGTGCAGCAGATCATTGTCTGAGGGGATGGATGAATATATACGACCCCTCCCATGGCGCTTTGGCGTTTATAGTGAAGGATATGTATCTAAAGGCTTGGTGATATCAGTCTGGAGAACAAGACAGTTTTAGCATTCTAAAAGTAAAAATTGACAAAGTCTCGTCTATTTGTAAATGACCATGTTCTGTGACTGTGATTAGACATGCTTTGATGATGGGCCATGGGGACTTATATGATTCCACGTTGGCGGATTGAGCGTGTCAACCAGCCTATGTTGTCTTGCGACCGTGGCAAGTGTAATTCGAAGTGCACTCACTATCCAAGTACGAGGTGGGTGGTGATGGGAATACCAAATATCCTCTCATACCGCACACACACAAACACACACACACACAGTATGCAGTCCTCATACCAATCAATGCATCTCAGTCTGAACTGGAATCACTCGCCAATCCGGCCCCTCCCCGCCCCGACATATCCGCCAAGCTCTCCTCGAGGTGCTTGTACTCTGCATCTAATAAGTCCCGATCCGAGCACTTTTGCGCCGTCTCAAAGTCGACCAATACCGCCTCACCGCCTGTGATGAGAAAGTTGTGCTTGTTGATGTCCCCGTGGAGGATGCCAAGCTCGTGCAGCCTCCCCAAGCTGCGCTGGCAAGCCGCCAGGTTCTCTGGCCCTGCTGTCAGAGTCCCAGGCATCTCTTCGAGAAGAAACCCGATGACCCGGCCGTTCTCGTGGATGTGTCCGAGGAACGCGGGGCCGATGCCGCGGCCGTGGATCCACTCGTACGAGGTCGTCTCGGCCGCGAAATAGGGGATCTCCCAGGGGAACTGGGCAAACTTGGCCAGCACGGGACGGTCAAAGGCCGGGTGCGTAACGCGATAGAGAGTATGGCGTATACACTCGTCCTGGTGAAGCTCCAGGTGGTTGATCATGGTACCGTGCCAGACGTTGCCGATCCCGGGGAGGCTGCTCCGCCTGGTCTCGCAGAAGCACGGCTCGCCTGTGTGCTCGTCCTTGCGAACGCGGCCCTCGTTCCAGTCGCCTGAGGGAAACGCCGGGAGCTTTGAGATGAGGACGGGTGCAGATGTGCGGTCCTTTGGAGCGACGAGGCCTCCGTCGAGCGTCACGTATCTGACGTGGGCGCCATCCACAAGGAAGCGGTACTCGCTCTTTTCGCTTTCCTCAGGGTCGGCCAGGACGGCGAGAAGCTTGACGTTGCTGTTGGGTTTCATGGCTTGAGCTCGATAGCCTGCGAGATAGTGAATGACAAGGACGGGATGAGGTCCCGGGGTATAACACAGACTGGCAGGCTCGCAGAGACGAATGGCCTGAGATTGATGGTAGCACGTGGGAATAAGTGGAAGCCCCTTGTCAGACAAGCACGTGTAGAAAATCGAGGACCAAGGGGTCTTCAGCGAGTACGGATAGAGGAGCCATATTTATCTTTCAGGGTCGAGAGAGCATGTCAATTCTCGGCAATCTCATTGCGCTTTGACTTGATGCGTGTTGATGTCCCCAACTATCAATGCTAATACGTGAGGTGAGTGACAACCCGACGATTCTGGGTCCAAGAGCTTGAGCTTTTGGCAGTTTTCGATCCCTCCGTATATTCGAGAACATCTGCGTCAGAGAGCACAGTGTATCGTCAACTGCCTCCCAGGCCATCGTGGGAGTGAGTACAAGGCAATAACTACCAAGTGCACCCCATTTCACGGGTCGCTCGGCTGCTGCTAGAGCGGGTCCGTGTCTCGCAGCAGCAGGGATATGACCCGATAGGTTTTCTGTAAGCGATGTTGGCCCAGGCAGACTCCATTGCTAACGTTAGTAGATGATTAAACCTGTGTCAAGCGCTGGTCATGTAGTCGTTGGCCGAGTCATGGCCTCGCGGAAAGTGAGGCTGCCCATGGGGCGCCTAATCTGAAGGGGGCCAGCACCGAGAAGACAGATGCTACGCAGTTAGTTAGTTGAAGCTAAAACATACAGGGAAATAGTCGCTGGGAGGTGTTTTTGTTGTTGTCGATGTTGATGTTATTGCTTGGGACGTAGTCAGGTTGAGTCAAAGATGGATATATCAGAGTTGAGGCTCGGCGGGAAAGGAAAGCGCCGAACCCGTGACCTCAATCTATAAGTTAATGTTAGATGCCTAGACTATTATGTTACTCGTTTAACGTTAGCATCTACAGTTAAACTGTGTCATCAATCTTCCAATCTCCTCCGCCTCTTTCTTGATCATGTCGATCCCATCCCATTGCGTTCGTTGTCTACGGCCCAGCTGAAATGGAGGGCTACATTGCACGCGTTGTGGTGTCGTACGACTGGCCATGAGACGTCTACGGTCGATGGATGTGTTGTTCATCAAGCCACGACAGGCAAAGCCTTAACTACCTACAACCATTCAATTACGGTGATGTTTGCCGAGTGTTACTTTGCTTCTCGGCTCTGGCTATTCGCATTCTCACGATATGTTACCGACTTGGAACTAAGCTCTCAGGTTAGAATATATGTTATTGTCTGGGTTGTATACTCCCTATTACTCCTCCATACCTGTCTATAGCCTAATATCACTCCTTTCTCTCTCCATCAACGTCTTTCCTCTTCCGTCCTCTCCTCTTCTCAAACTATCATCCTCACATCCCACAGCATGCTCACCCTGCAGAGGCGACCATCATCCAGCCCGTCAACTGCTCCCTCGACTAATCTGATACGTCGAGCTTTGCATGCGATACCACGCTTCCACCGCGCCTCATCGTTGGGCTGCAGCGGGCACATGCACTCGCCTCTCCGTTGCTCAATCGCGTCTCTTGTTCCGTTTTCTCTCTCACACCATGTTCACGCATCTTCCTGCCCAACGCGCTTAAATATGCAGTCGCTCCAGGCTTTGTCCAAGTGGACGAGCAGCTCTCGATTCTGCAGAATGTCTCCTGGGCCCGGCCTTTGTCCGACGTCCTCGCTCGCGTCTCCTCTTCTTCATGTCTTGATTGACTCTTGTTGATTGATACTCGAGTGTTCGTGCCGTCTGGCTGGCGATTGCATGTATATCCCGAGCCATCTGCGAGTCTCCGTGCTGCACCAGCGCCTCGAGGGAGTGGTTGATGCCCAAAGTCATGGATTCTCTCTTGCTATCCTTTCGGCTCTTTCTCAGTCGGCTATAGACCTACTCCAATGCTTTTCGTACAAGACTGACCAATCTTCAACCGCTCTTGACAAGAGACAGTTCTCAAGCAACCCGTCCCGCAACAACAACATCAAGATCGGCCTTATAGTCGGATTCGTTCTTGCTGCTTTTCTGGCCGTCATCGCTGTCTTTCTTTACTTTTACTGGGGCTCTATTCGATTCAAGTTCAGAAAGAAGAGGAAGCATCATCGTCACCACCACCACCACCATCACCATCATCATCGGAGACACAAGTCAGCCAGCAGCAAAAGCTCAAGGGGCACTGATCAGACTGCACCGCCTACGCCTCCTCCGCCTCCTGACGAGAGCCCTCCGGCGGAAGACAAGCCGGCAGAGGGGTAGCTTAGAGGTGATTATTGAACCTTTATGTAAGTCATTGTATCCTTCTTGTTCAAGCGTATTGACTGACGCCCCATAGATGCTTCTTTTTCGTGTATTGTTTCCATGTACTATTCTGCTATTCTTTCTTCCTCTTCCTCTTTCGATGCTTGAGGACTGTAAGTTATTTGATATGGAGAGTTTATGTTCTACTTCGGCATGTTTACAGGGATATGGGTGTTGGCCTTCGTCTGCTTGTATTTATCTTCGTCTACTGTACTTCTAATGCAGCTTGTGTGGTCTGCTTGCTGCACCCGCGAACCCTCATAAACATCTCTTAGCATCCATCATGATCCACCGTAGGGCCATGCTCAGGGCAGTCAACTACCCCTCCCCTTTTGGCGTGCTGGTTAAAGAGATGGCCCATCTTCCACTTCATCAGGTTCAACCGGTCATCGTTCCTGTATCGTCCGTGGATCTGCGGCGCATCCATCTCGTTCGGTGGTTGACTGCCGTGCTCCTTGTAGCGCGCCCATACATTTGGGAGGTCAAACGCAGGCTCAGGTCTCTGCGGAACCCAGCCGTCTGCAGCATCGTACAAGTGGTCTTGTCGATGACGCTTTGTGGACTCGCTGGGCTGACGGACGCGGTGGTGGTGGTGGTATCCGTCGTGATGGCCTCTGTTGCTACAGCGGCTTCTGTGATGATGCTCTGAGCCGTAGACTGGGAACTCATCAAGATAATCTTCTTGACTCGCCTGCTGACGTCCCCCGTGGCTGCTAAATCCATACCGTCTAGTGCTTTGATGATAATGCTGGTGCTTACGTCGCTTGTGAGACTTCCTTGCGAGCTTCCGTGCATTCGTCTGGGTCTTTTTCCATGACCACAAGTAGAGACCAGCGCCAAGGAGAGTGACCAGCAGGACCAGACCAACAGTTACTCCAATGATGCCGGGGCTTGATGTGCGACGGTACAGTAGGTGAGTTGCTCTGGTATCAAGGGTGCTACAGTTACCAAGCTCCTGTGACATGGACGTCGTGTGAGTATCTTGGCTTGGATCGAATGCTTTTGGTAAGACCAAGCGTGAGTTGCGAAGTGTCTCTGGGTTATTGAATCCGAGGACCTGGTGATCGAGACCTCTCGGGCTTTGCTTCTTTGCCTGATTGCTGGACTTGTCTTGTGAATGCGTGATGGGCGGCATCTTGATAAGCAGCGACTTCATCCCAAGTCCGTCTATTTCCAAGGTCACAGTATATCAATCGTCTCAAAAAGGCACAAGAGGCTCTTAAATACTGCTCCCTGGGACGAAACGATGTGTTTGCACTATCACCTGTCGTCCGGCAGTACACAGTCGCTTAAAGCTTTTGACTCTTTCATCCCCAGTGGCAAACAACAAGTTGAACATCTCGTTAAAGAAACTGTGTTCCAATATTCATCCTGAATATCTAGGCTGGGTGGTCGAGTGTTTGGTCAAACGTCTACAAAGTGATTGTGCAGTTACATCAGAGACAAAGAAGACCTACCTACGCAAAGGTGAAAACATGGTAGTTGCAAAATGCAAATCGGATATAAAGCTGTATAACAGAAGAGAAAGCGAAATCTATGAACACCGTCTATCAAGCACAAAGTGCAAAACACCACTCTTATGAAATCACTTCGCCAAACGTACAAGCTCAACCCCTCTTGAACAGCCTATCGTCACCTCTCCCTACGTCTCTTCCTCCTCTCCTCTCTGCTAGGCTCTACTTCCTCACCTCCCTCCTCCAGCCCCCGGATCTGCCCCAGCGTGCTCCCAATTACGTCCTGCAGCCTCCCGCCCTTGCGTACAAACCGGTCGTAGAACTCGCAGTCGCGGTGCTTTGCGCCTCTCGCGTTCAGAGAGATGATTGTGCTTGACATAGCCTCAAGCTCCGTCTTGAGCGTCTTGAGATCCAGGCCACGGTGTAGCCGCCGGTGACGCGGTCGTCGGCCGGGCTCCTCTCGCTCTTCGGGCTCGCCAGAATCACGGCGACGACGAGAAGACCTCGGAGGGCGGGACTCATATACCGGTGGATAGATGTCCTCACGCTGAGGCTCATAATACGGCTCTGCAAAGGTAACGCGGCGTCTTCTCCTCTTCCGTCTCTCCCTATCAGAACCATATCGATCAGCCTCCTCATCGAATCCTCTACTTCGCCCGCCATCTCTATCTCTGTCCCTTTCCTTATCTCTCTTCCGCTTCATGTCTCGCTTTCTATCTCCGCGTCCCCTGCTCTCCTCCTCGTTCTTCCCGCTGAGCATTTCGAGCACGAAATTGCCCAAGCCCCGAAAGTCTTCTGGGTTGATCTCGCCGAAAGCGCCCCCGCCGCGAGGACGATCGCGTGTGCGATTACCAGAGGACGATTCTCCCATCGCTCGTTTGGCAGCTGATCTAGCAGCAGACTTGGCGAGGTTCTTGGCCAGTGTCTCCATGAAGCTCGAGTTCTCAGGCGGTCGTGAGCGGGAGTTTGGGTCTCGGTCAGACCGACCTAGGAACTGTTCGGCAAAGCGGTCCATGTCGGATGCTCGATTTGTATCGGTCAAGTAGTTAAGAAGAGTCTTTGAGATTAGATAAAGGAGGATAGAGCAGAGATGATGCTCGTCGTCGCTGTCGTACTCGTTATCAGCGTCGTTCTCGAAGTCGGGCTTAGGTTCGTGTCCCTTATCGGATTGTCCAATCAAGGTCTCTGCTGTAGCTTCTTTGTTGTCTTCTTCAAGCTCCTTCTTGATCCCAAGGTCATAAAAAGAGGCTGAATCGTAAACTGCAGTCACGTCGTCGTGGCTTGGTCGCTCAACGGCGTCTCGAGACCCAATCTGACAAGACTCCAGGACGCAAGCTTCGCCCAAACCAGGGGGATAATCAAGTTATGAAGGGGTTCAAAGAAAACAAGTAAGCCTGTGTAGCAATGTATGCAGTTCGGAAACCGACAGATCGACCGATGCCCAATATCAATAAAAGCGCACTTTGTGATACTCCAGAAAGACCAAACATCGCAACAGCAGCTACCAGGCCACTTGGTGCCTTTTAAATAACGTCAAACAAGACTAACACTAGAGATCCCACGAGAGGCCAAGTCAGGTGAGTCGCGTCAGGTTCGTGATGGTTGAGACCTGGATGATATAAGTTCGTGATCACGCGACCGAGTTGTCGCACGCAAAAGGACGCGGCGATGCAGGAACATGACCGCGCTGAGACATTTTGCTGGCCTGATAAGCCGCCAAATGATCTCTCTGGTTCTCGCAAATAACAAAGTGACTAGAGGCCATGATTTAGATGCAAGGAGTAAATCGTCGTGATTGCCTTTGCTTGTCAGGCTTGCTGATCAGTTGTCAGCGAAGCTATACGTGGAATGTCTCTCCTCTGAGTAAACAAACAGGCATCCTTTGTAAGCTGGGTCTCTTTTATACTCTCGAGATGGAAGCATCGATAGACATAGAGGCCCCGGCTGCCATGAGCACACCGTGACTACAAAACAGCTACCTACGAATGTCGCAAGACCAACAGTCACTCACCACTAGAAGCGCTCTCCTTCTCATGTCTCCTCACTCGAAGGTCTAGCTAGTCTAGTTACCCATCTATTCAACGATATGGCATCCCGCCTTCCTGCCTCTGCCGTGTATGAGTTACTGAAGTTACTCCATGCCCTTTGGAGCTTATGACTCGCAGGCATGCTGAACTACCTCGTTCCTCAAATCGGGAATACCTTCAACGTCACAATGTTCTGATTGATCGATACTTTAAGCTGGCCCAGTACCCAAAAGAGACTTGTCACTGCCCGTGGTTGGCTCCATGATATTTGAGCATGGACCATTTAGTTAGGATATATATTGCAGAGAGAGACAGGCGCTCATGGACTATATCTTCCTATAAGCGAGAACATCACTACCAATCACGCTTACATACAGCCTCGTGACTTGGCACCTTATGCAGAGAGAGAATGGACGGCCACAGCCATTACCTCGACTTCTTCTAATTCCTCATTTCACTCTCAACTCCATGTGTGTCCTTGCCCAAAGACGGACCACTACCAGTGTCCTCCCCATCCACAGGTGTCCTCTCACGCCAGACAGAAATATAGTGACAAGAAAAAGAACAATTACGTACAAAGGCCATGGACACGCCGATCCGACAAGCCTTCTTTCGTGAGAATGCTGAAGACAGATAAACCGCAAAGAAATGCTATATATAAGACAAGAAAAGGGGGAAGAAAGACGGCAAACCAAGAAAAGGGCCAGCCAGCCAGTACTGTCTGTGCCAGGGGGTCATAGCCAGTACAGAGCGCAGCCAGCAATGATGATGGCAAGGGCACTCGCACCATTTCGTGAACCGGCATTGGAGCCACCGTCCGTGGAGCTGGCGCTTTCAGCGTCGGAATCGGCATCGGAGCCGCCGCACTTTTGGTTGAAGCTGGTAGTATCGCAGTTGGAGGTATCAGCGGGCGTATCACTGCTCGTGTCGCCACCAGATGTGTCGCCAGAACCACCACTAGAGCCGCTACTAGAGGTATCAGAGCTAGAGTTGTCGCCGTCTTCACTGTGCTCGTTGGCCGGGGCACCGCTGCCACCACCGGGAATGGACGCAGGTTCTTCTTCTTCGTCTTCTTCATCGGCCTTGTCTTTATCCTTATCATCCTTGTCCTTGTCGTCGTCATCCTTGTTTTCCTTGTCCTTGCTCTTCTCTTTTTTCTTGCCCTTGTCCATGTCAGTTCCGGTGGCCGAGAGGGAAGCGATAATGTGCTCCTTGTCGCCATCGACAATCGAGCCGCTGATACCCTTGATATCCTTGTACCAATAACTCTTGCCCTTGTTGGTTCCAGGTCCTGACTTGGCGTTGTAGCACTCGATCTCGACGTCGGAAAACGTGGCAAAGAAATATCCGTTGTTCTTGACATCTGGGGCATCCCAATCCATACTATTCGCATAATTAGCAACCACGTTCTCTTGATCCTAATAGGGGCACTTACACTCCACCTGCCCAGTCCTGTGTACCCTTTGCGTTTGTTTCCTTGCCTCCAGGCCAGAGAGAAAGCTGGACTCGAGCGGGAGTTTGGGGGAAGTCGAAGTTCTTTGAGGTTTCGTTCCAGGTCTCCTTTTTATCCTTGGTGCGGCCGAGCTTGCCGTCAACCCACCATTCAATCTTATCAGGGGTCCAACGAATTTCGTAGTCATGGAAATTCT
Organism: Fusarium staphyleae; assembly: GCA_017140175.1. Lineage (NCBI taxonomy): Eukaryota > Fungi > Ascomycota > Sordariomycetes > Hypocreales > Nectriaceae > Fusarium > Fusarium staphyleae. The sequence continues at coordinate 10,981 of JADDON010000586.1, read as the reverse complement.
CGAAAGTATCTGAGAGAGAAATGTTGTCGGCGTTCTCATCTGGGTTCACCGTGTAAGCAAGTGTGCGATTGGGCATGTCACATGATGGCACACCTATGTGTGACAAACAGCCGCGAAGATGACTTACAATTGGTAACTCCCTGGAAGTAATAGTTGGTCTGAGCAGCTTCGAGGTCAACACCAACAAACTCGTAGTCGATCTCGTCCTTGACATCGGAGAACAAGATGAAGGCGGTGACGACACCGCGACCACGGCTGGTCTTGAAGCGGGCCTTGACTGTGCCGTACCACATGTAGACGGTGGAGGATAAAAGTGTGCCAACACTGTCCTTGGGCATAGTGAGGATGACATTGTCCTCAAAGACAGCAGGTTCGCCCTGAGCAACCCAGTCGGCCTTTGACGAGTCGCCAAGATATTTGCCAATGTCGGCAACGCGGTCGAGAGAGTTCATCTTCATTTTGCGGTCCTCACAGACAGGCGCGGGCACGCAAGAATCGAGGGAGAAGGACATGGTAGGATCGCAGCCACCGAGGCAAAAGGCGCCAACACCACATTCGCCGTAGGCTAGGAGAGGAATTAGACAGTGTAACGAGGTAGAGCCAGGGAGCCATACTGGAGCAACAAGGAGACTCTTCGGGGCATTTGCTGCTGGCAGTGCACTTTACAGCGGCAACAGAGCTGATGCCCAGGAGGGCGGCGACAGCAAGTGATCGCAACATTATGAATATGCTCAAGTAAATCGAGTCGATTATATGATTCGTGGAAGTGCCTCTCGAGGGCAGATCGAGCCGGTATTAAACGATGGTCGTAGATAGCTGGTCGGTGATGCAGATAACAAGTATTGAGTCCGGCAGAGCGAAGGTGATTAACGATTACCACGAGCAAATCAGAAAACGAGCAGAAGAACAAACAACCCAGCAAAGCGAATGACTTGGATTGCAAGGTGAAATGGCCGTTATCAGGGAGAGCTGGTGTTGTGCTCGGCGATATTTAGAGCGGGCAGAAAAAGGCGCTGGAATGCGGGCTGCAAGACGGTTTGCGCGTCTCAGGTCCCAACCTACTCCCTTTTGTCTACGCTCCCTTGATTCCCTTTATCGACCTTTTTCGTATCAAGAGAGGAAGATCGATAGGCGAAGAAAAGGCGAACGCGGGAATACTGTCGTGTGGTGCCGTGCTTCGGATCGGTCGATGGGGGGTGCCGGGTCTGTGTGACAAGCGAGCGAATGGACGTTGAATGCGACGCTGATATCCTGTTCTCTTGCTAAAGGAGAAGAGGAAACCAGACGAGAGCAAACAGTAACACAGAAGAAAGAAGAAGCAGAAACACAAACCTGTAACCAAGAATTAACGGAAACACCAAAAAGGATTTGGTTCCCAGAAACGACTGTTGGGTGATGAAGGATCGAAAGGGCATCCAAAGAAGAAATGGAACCCCCTCAAGCTAACTTACTAGCCTGGCTCGGAGGGCGGTCCTCTTGACCTTTGTCGACTTGCCTAACAAGGGATGGACTGCTAGCATGGTCCAATGGCAACCCAGCCTTATACAGTTCGTGGATCATGATCACGGGCCTCGGCACCCCTGACCTCCACTTCTTAACCATGCCATGGAGCCAAGCAAACTTGTCTCCCATTTCACTCAAATACGGATTCGCCTTGTAATACGTAAATGGCGATCCACCCTGTTAACGTTACCCACTGACTCCCTTGGACATCTCGCGCTGGGGCATGAGCATTTTACGGGGAGGCTTGAACCCCAGAAAGATTGCCGTAACCGACCGATAAGTTAAAGAGGAGAGAACAGGCTACCGAGCTGATCAGTCAAGGGGAGCCTAACTTATTCGATGGAGGGTTGACGGTGGTGAATGCTGCACATCGGCTAAATACACACACAGCCGAGAGGACCAGCCCTCTAATCAGTTGAATTGCTTCCCATCCATCGCTTGTTCATCCCTATAATTACATCTTCAGAATGCGTTAGCCTTACTATCTAATCACGCGACGGCCTCACCACCAAAGCACCCCATACCAATCCCTGCCTACACATGTAGCGACGCACCTCCCAATTGACGTCTGACAAGTTCCAGGAAAAGATTCCACGCCATTATGCATCGCCGTTGTCAAACTCTACAGTACCTCTCAGAAATCAACTATCGCGTCGCACAACGCCTCGACGCCACATTCACAAGCGACAGGTAGCCCCGTAACAAGACAATCCTTGCTGGGGCTGCCGTGTAGAGAGGTATGTATTCAGGTAGAGTTGCAACGGCCTCTAACAGATCATAAGGCTTTGACCCTTAATTAATGCTGCATCGAGAACAATGCAGGGTCCAGTATCAAGATGTATTGGGTACATGCAAAACAGTGCCTAGCAACATAATGTCAAAGAGTACCTTGGTGGAGCCATTCTCAATTTTGAGGCACCCCGTTCTTCAAGTACCCAAGTCCTATGTACCCAGATCGTACATGGCAGATCGCTAGGGCTCTCCAGGGGCGTGCCAGCAAAGAGTGATATCGTGGCTGACGGGGTCACGATTGCTGGTCAAAGATCGCCCAGCAAGTTATGATGAGTGACCTACACCATCGTTATCTCGTTTCGCGTCTACGCCTGATAGCCAGTCGATCGAAATGGTCAAGGCCATCACTCATGGAATAGTATGTGTTTCAGGCGAAAGCAACTCCAGGCATTGGGGTATAAGTGTCACCGAACCTAATATGAACAGCCTCGCCCTTCTTCCGTTTGAGAAGACAGCAGAAAAAAAGAAGATAAACACAATGCCGTCATAACATACTCCGTTCCCGCCTCGCAACGAGCCATCGTCCCCGATAGTTCCTCGCTCCCATTACACCAGCTTTCAGTCTTTTCGGTCCCATATCTTTGATGCTTGCCGGCCTGACCGAGCGTTTCAGCCTCCCATCAGCAATTTGGCCCTGAATGACCTTGACACTCCGTTTTAAGTCCAAGTCCCGGTCAAGATCCCGGCAGACGCTTGCTAGAATACCGGCACATAACCATGCCGATAGCGAGTGTTCCAGTTTCCCTTCTTCTCACGCCGCACAACAAGCTTGTCTGCCCAGTCGTCAGATCGTACCCGATCCCAAAGAGTGGTAACAAAGCCGGTTAAACAGTGTCTGCCGTATCTCGTCGTTATTGTGTTGAAAAGAAAACTAAGGCGATAAAATTAAAAACAGGTTCCAGAATGAATCTTCAAAAGAACGCCGCGCCTGAAGTTCTTCGTATTTTTTGTGCTTTTTATGTCTTCCACTTCTGTCGTAAGTCTTGACGTAGAATTAAATAAGTTGGATAGAATCTCCTGGAAATAACAAGCAAGCGGCTCGACATGTCATGGAGGGGGTAGTCTACCACTCATTCTGACTCGACTCTATCTCCCCTTGGAATTGGCAAAGAGATCTGTTAGGGAGTTAGTTTGATCAAAACCCTCGGGTTACCGCTGCTAGCGGCCAAGCTTCGTGACCATACCCGGAAAATGCTCTTTGGCATATTGCTCACAGGCCTACAATAGTCAGTCTCTTGCATTCCGAATTCTAGATCATGGTGGCTCTGTTCCGTACCTTGGCAGGTTTGCCAACTTTCTGGCCAATAACCTTCCACTTGTTATTCTCGTACTCCTTAATGGCGTTCAGAAGCGCTTGACTCTGATAAGGGGGAGGTCAGCTTGGATATTCAAGGTGCGGGGCGAACTGTGGTTACCTCGTCCTCGGCAAACTCAGCATAATGCATGTCCTGAATTCAGTTAGTTACTTGAGTACGCCCAAAAATATAATGGAAAATTTCCACATACCTTGTACCAGTGCTTCTTCACGGAACCCTCTGTCCGGGTAGGGAAAGTCTACAATTCAACTTTAGCACATGGTCTGGCTTGATTCGGGCAGATAGAGGTACCTTCGCAATTTCTGCCCAGCTATTTCCCGCATCTCGCATTTGTTTAAGCCGTAACTCTTCTTGAGGGGTCCATGGGGTGTTAGTCCTGCTCTTCTTGGCTGGTGGGGGCGCTATAGGTGCGGCATTCGTGTCATCTGTTGGCGCTTGCTGCTGGGGGGGAGGTGCGGCTTGAGGTGCGGGAGGTGCGGATGCAGGCGGCTGAGCGTGGGACGGGGTGACAGGTTGAGGAGCGGCCGTAGCCGGAGGAGGAGCGGCAGCCGGGGCAGGGCGCTTCCGCTGCCGACTAGTTTGAGCCGGAGTCGGTGTCGAGGCCTGCTGAGGTGGAGGGCCGTTGGGGGGCTGCTGACCAGGAACGTTCATGGGAGGTTGAACAGGAGCAGGGTGGTGTTGCTGCTGCTGTTGCTGCTGCTGCTGTTGCTGGGGAGTCATGTTGGGCTGAGGAGCGCCATAAGGGAACTCCATGCGCTCATTACGGCGCGCCATGTCGGGCTGGTACGGATGAGGATTACTATCACAGCACGCCGGTTAGTCGTGTTGCTTCTCATCGTGGGACATTGTCGCCGTTATGACTTAGCATGGCGGCCGACAAAGCCGCATGCATAAGGAGGGATTTTGAGGGACAATGCCAAAACGGTCCTGGGTTTAGGGAGCACATCAATGACTAGTGGTTATAAACCATCCGTAAGAGAGGCGGTGATACACAACTTGCGGCTGAAGACCAGGTCGAGCGAGGGGTGATGCGTTGTAGTATAGCCGAGACCGCGTCGTGTAGCCGATCAAGTGGTAGAGGTCAATGCTTGGTGAGGTACAAGAAACAAGGAAATCAAGTATCATACTCACTGGATCTCATTGGGTTGATGGGTGGAGTTGGAGTAAACGTACTCCGGCACGGGGCCGACCTGCCACTGCTGCATATTCTGTGGGCGATGATGGGATTAGCGACGAACGACAACACTAGAGGTTTCAAAGAAACAAAAATAAGCCATAGATTGAGAAGGGCAATGGAAGCCGCTGATACGATTGCATCACGATCGCAGGAGACAGGTCCCAATGGCTGGCCTGCTCTTTCCAGGCGTGGCCCTGTAGCACGCGCAAAACAGATGGTGACGCGACCGGGGTGTCGTTGTTGTCATATCGCGAGATTAGGGTCTTCCGAAATGCAGCCACATCACAATGCGGCGGGAATAGCCATCGAGATTAGTCCCTGGGCATGTATAGATGTGATCCCGACATGAGTGACGATAGGTAGTCGAAGGGTCACCATGGAGAGACGCGCAACACGCCAGAACGCGCCAAGAGCCACTGATGCGACTGAGAAGGGCGACAACGGACACAAAGGGAATGAAACGCTATACTTACGGGTAAAGTAGCAGATTTTGAAAAAGGTGAATATAGACAAGCACCAAGCAGAAAATTGTTTGACAACAGCCGGGGCAAGTGAGGCACACCGGATTGCTAGGACAAGACAGATACACGAAGTCGCGAAGCGTGTCTGCGTATTGAGAAGTTCTCAGTTCGAGGTGGGAGCTAGTAGGGCGTGTAGGAGAGGGCAAACTCGAGCTCTGGTTGGTAAGACGCGGGACAGGATACTTGGGAGGGTAGCTTTTATCTCCACGCGCGAAGTACCAAGTAGCAGTCGTAATGACACCTTTTTTCTCTTTCGCGGAAACTGTTAATATTATGATTCAAGATGGAAAAGGTACTTGCTGAACTGTAGTCAGTCTCTTATCAGAAACGACGGTATGCAGCAGGAAATGCCGAAATGTGAATGTGGAATTGTTACATGTGCGCGGTGGCAGGGTACAGGTACGTGTTTGTAGCGTGTGCGCGGTCAGATGTCGTGCTGCTTTCGCGCGCCGAGATGCGATAGCAAATGGACAGAGAGCCCCGTTGTTTTCTCTTTTGGGTGGTTGGAGTAGGGGAAGAGGCTGTGAGCAAAAAGAATAATGGGGCTGAGGCTGATGGGAAGAGGTATACGGAGTACAGTATTGGAAAGGGTGCGTACTCCGTAGTGATGCGTGAGTTAGGTGCGGGTTTTGCTCAATGTGTGTGCATTGCAGGGTGATAAGGTATGAGTTAATAGTTGTGGCGACATGAGAGAAGGTTGGCCATCAAGCCAAAGACAAGACGGAGAAGCAGTTGGGTAAAAGGTTCCCCTTTGATGCTCACTTTGGCGCAACTCATCTCAACTCGGCAATGACGGAAGATGCGACGCGCACAAAAGAGGACAAGTAAGAGTGAGGATTGCGATGATTGAGGACGCGATAACAAGAGACGATAGTGATGATGTTTGAAGACGATACGATGATATAGAGTATGACAGACTATGCTTACCTCAATGAGCAAAAGACGCCGCAGGGGACATGCAACAGGCGCGTCTTGATCGGTGACGGGGACGGTGACGACAGAAGGGGTCGTGACCTAGAGAGGATGGAGTTTCGGGTGCAAAGCAGCAGATGCAGCGACGAGACAAAGCCAGATGCGGTGGAGCCGCCGGCGAGGATGAGGTTTGAGATGGTTCCAGCAGACGTGTAAGAGCACCAGAGTACAATGGATACTTCGCGTCTGTCGGTCAGATCGAGGAACCTGAGGATGAAGGTGGACAAGGCAAAAGAGGCCTGGGGAGAGCAGAGGGACGATGGATGGTACCTCGAGACAATGTAACTCGGGCAGGACCTGGGAAGTCGCTGGGACCTGGGGGAGGGGAAGGTGGTCGATGTTTTGGTCCGGTTGCCCTTTTTTTGGTGGAAAGGGGAGAAATGGGGGAGAGACTTTGGACATAAGGTGACAGAAGGCTACCGACCCTAGAGGCCAAGTGGGGCTGTGGTGATTAGATGCGGTGGGGCTTACTGTCTGCTCTCTTCATTAACACTGTATTTAACGATTGATTTCGCTGACTTTTTACAGTGCGGGCGTGACTCAGCGGGCCCCGGGTGATGCACGGACCATACTACAATCCTGTTTTGAGAGCACCAAAAACACAAAGTACTGGCAGGTACGTACCTTCAGCACTTGCTAAAACCAATGAACTTGCTCCATCAGGTTCCGTTTGTTCCAGTGTACCTAAGCGTCTCAATCTTCACCCTAACCCACCAAGCCACTTTGAAGTCAAGCCTCACAGCATGTGTCGTTTGTGTGTTTCAATTACCGATCGATACTCTGTACTTGGAACACCGTTATAACTGTGATGACTTTGATGTTTTCATATCAAGATATATTCAACGTAGAATATGCACTTTCGGCTGAGTGGAACCTGCGCTTCAGTTTACTGATGGCTGATATATCATAATCATCATGATTCTTAGCGAATTTATCACCTAAACGTATGATATTGTGCCATCACAACAGCTCTGTGCAAGGATATTCTATTATTGACAGTAATATTGCATGTAGTTCCACGGACTCGTTAGATGGCCTCTTCATCCATTGTGATATCGTCAACAATATCCAACAAACTGATTCTAGTCTCAATCGGTGTTAAACACGAAAGCCTCTCCTCATTTCGAGACAACTCTATTGCCAGCTCTACACTACTCCGTACATAGCTACAGACAAGCTCGGTTACTTTTACCTCGCTCTACCGCATGCTCGCTCTTACGGCTGTGGCTCAGCTTAATATTAAGTGGACGAATAGCATGTGCTTCTCCCCGCTCGGCCCGGCAACAATACTCCAATCACCGCAAGAAGGATACGGATGGCAGAGAGTCAACCCGGTTCATATCTTGGTCGTCTCGATATGGTCGTTATACATAGGTAATCGGACACTTTATAAGTGAACACATGAGCTTAGGGATGGGTCAGCCTCTTGAGCCGCATCTCGCAGAAGATGGATCTGCCGGATATTCTCCACTCAATGTGGCAATCAGCAAAGGTACGGAGTACATCGCGGGTACCCGGCAATCTGGACGCGTCTCGAGCTAAGATCGTGACATTGATTCTGTGTACCTCTCAAGTCTCGAGGCCCTCTCTCTTCGGTATTGGGGCCGACACTTTCAAGCCGTTTATGGCAGAGCTGTTTTGTATTGAGACAACGTGCATTAACTAGGGGCTCTCTACGTTCGTATATATCTGAATGTAAGTGTCTACGTGGCGCAACCTATGTCGTATGGCTCGAAGATGTTGAATGCTGCGATGCCCAGGCACCCCCCGCATCAAGCTGATCCGCCAATATCAACTTCAACAACCTGATCCCAAGGAATATTTTAGGAACATCGGTTTCATTTCCTTGTCTATACAGCAAGATATGGTGCTGAATTGATACCCTATACCGTCCGTGGAGACGCGGAATCACGGCCATGTCTCGTAAATCCAAGAATATAGCAATCATCTAGGGTAAGTTCAGTTGCAGTCCCTGACCACAAAACCCCGAAGGATCAGAAGCTGCAGATCAGGCAACATGGCCAAATCGAAATCCCACTGCTACATGACGATCCGGCATCCTATTCCATCGACTCCTCCGCCATCTTGAACAGCAGTGCCGATCCCGCCCATGAAACACGCTTGCCATCCGCATGGCCTGATGTCCCACGTCGACATGTACAAAGCACGGGGCAACTCCCCATGGAAACATGATAAACCCACATGCCCTAATACGTCGGGGAAATATATTCCGCAGACCAGAGCATCAGATTACCCCGATACGAGGCGTTAGTAGTAAGCTCGGCATTAATACCACGATAGTAACTCAAAATTGCTGTGCATCGGCGTTTTAGCCATTTCCAACGGGCTTTATGTTTTGAAACCACATGAAGGGCCTCACGCCCCGTGAATCGTGAGTGAAACCACCCTGGTCACAGGACCGGTGGCGATTGGGATGACTCTAGCATGTTCAAAGCCGTAGGGCCAAGCGATGCGACCCTACCGCTATAGTCACGGGTATGGACGGGAATCTGAGATTCAGGCAGAACAACCTCAAACTGCTTGATCGCGTTTCACCCAGGCGAAAAGGCGGCTGGCCAAACAGTTGGAGACTATATGTTCGAGAGCGTTTCTATATGTCGCCTAGTCCTGGTCTAAGCGCACACAACGTCAGAGTCCATCAGAATGAACCATCGCTGCGAGTTTAGGGAGAGCAAGTAGAGCGATACTAGCTCTTGTTTTGGTAGGTAGTGGTTACATCTGAGTGTTGAAGCTGGTATCGAACCCCTTCCACCCACTGACAGGATAATCCAACTCTACCAACATATACTCCGTACATACTCCAAGAACCCGACAATGTATGCTCGGGAGAACCGACTTCTGATCGCAAGTCAACCTAGAAAGAAAGACACCTTAAACGTGGATTACGATGAGATGGGGACGCAATGGGACGGTATGCATCATCGACACTAACTGATACACGTTCGATCAACAAAGCAGACGTCGTCCAAGTAAGCTCGAGCTTAGAACTGCAGGCAAAGTTGCGAAACAAGAAGAGTTGAGTCTCCCACATCTTCAAACGTATATCCAGCCTCAGCATGTTGGAGTTTCACACCTAAGCAATGGTGCCTCAGACCTCACACAGGAACGACAGCTATCCGGCTTCACTGTGTCGCCTGTCAAGTCGGCACTACACCGTCCCGTGCCCGGATCTACTGTCATCCGGAGAAGAAGGGAGTGTTTCTGGCGATATCGACATGCGACGTCTTTGTGTCAGGACTCAAGGCACTTCGAGTTTTACTTGACGCCACAGCCAAAGGTAAGGGCAGCAGCTCCAAGGAGCGTGGACTCTAGCTAGCGCACATCCTGTAGGAGGTCCGTATGGGTTAAGGCGAAAGATGTCCCTTTCCAGGGAGATCAACTAATACATCAGTACCTTGTTGTAGGTCCCCTTCACCGCTGGACCTGGTGCGAGTTGCACCTTGTCGTCGTAATAGTTTCTCGGCCGGGGCTCTAAGAATAGACGAAATAGACGAACGAGCCCTCGTATTTACAACGAAACTGCCCGAAGATCAATCTTGAACCAAAACAAGTTCGCCACCGAATCAGAAGTTTCTCGTCTCGCTTGGGCGCCAGCGTTTCCTGAGCGTTTCCTCGTGCCTCCTCATCGGCAGCTTCTTGTTTCCCATCCCGCCGCAAGCTCTTCCCCCTGACCCGGCACGGCATATGTCTGTCCCCCCCTTCTTCTCCTGGACCTCCTCCACTTGCCCGCCCGGTGCATCAACCCCAAAGGGAGCAAAGTCCAAGGTGCAAAGCGGACGTCGCGATGGAGCCAAACATCGTATCCTAACCAACTTAAAGAACGGACGACCCCAGGCCCTTGATTGACGTTGGATCCCGCCCAATCAGCAACACGGGCCCCACGGCTCGCAAACGTTGTTCTTTTTGGTCTGATCCCTGATACCCAGGTGAAATTACGCCAGTGCGTTAGTCGTTTCAAGGGGGGATCCCTGACCCTGGGGGCGCGGCGGAAGCTAAGGAAGCGGCGAGGTTAGTTGGATTGAGATGGAGTGAGTGGGCCATGTGGTTATTGGCGAAACAGGCGAATAAGCAAGTGAATAAGATGGGATGAAGTTTCTCTTACAGAGCCAGTCAACCAAGTGTAGTAGTGACTAACGTTGGATGTTTGAGAGGAGAGAAAGAGGGCAGATATGCATCACCAGGACCGTCTTGGTAGTTGTAAGTTCATAAGTCAAGTAAGTTACCTGAAATGTAAACCATCATGGAAATTAATCAAGGCGCGTGTCGTCCCGCAACTGGCGTCTGATATCGTGTCGTTGGACGGACGGCATATCTTGCACCCACCTATCACGAATAGCCTCGACTGACAAGGTTCTCTCTCTCACGCGCAGCACCAACGTTCAAGACCCGAAGCAGCCGGGCCGAGGAAACAAGTTGACAAAGGAACGCCGTTTCGACGGAGACATTTCAAAACAAACACCAGGGAGGCAGGGACTTGGGGGAGCACGCTCATCCTCTGATCCTCGGCCATCCTCCCACGTAGTCAGCTTAGTCGTAGGATCGTAAGCGGCCAATCCGTAGTGATGGGAGTCGAACGATCGTGTTTACCTCCAACGCCGGGCCCCAAATAGGCTCACGAACTACTGTAGGTACGAGGCTAAGGGACAGGGAATCACGGTCCCCAAGAGAGTCCAAGGCAC